>JAADVR010000182.1:0-50939 GCA_023335855.1 Pythium scleroteichum
ACATGGAGGGCATGCTCGCGCTGGCTGCCGAGAAGGGTGTGCGTCCTGTGATCCAGAAGCTGCCGATGTCCAAGGCGAACGAGGGCATCGCCATGGTGGACACGGGCAAGGTCCGCTACCGTGTCGTGCTTGAGAACTAGACCACCTAGCTTGAAAATCTACTGAGATATTCAACTTGCTCTTTCTTGGTCTCTTATTCAGGCCTTCGATCTGTAGCCATTCTGATGTGGTCACGCAATCGGCGACCCGACTCATCTCCCTCGTTGAGGCGATTGCTCTTCGCCACATCCGGAACGCCCACGAAGTCTGCGCCGTTGCGCAATGAAATGCTGCGTGTGTCGTCCACGTCTGCGCCGTCATTGGTCGGTCGAAGCATCCACTCATCTGGTCCATTGACGACTGCAGGAGCGAATGAAATGGACGCATGCCGTCTCCGTGGACTGTACCCACCTCTGCCGCTGGTGGCGCCAGCTGAATGAGCGTCTCACCATTCTCAATTTTGCCCGCTGTCGTCACGCGTCTCACTGCTTCGTATTAGACAATGTCAACTCCCGACCGCCGCACTATCAAGGCGTACGCTGCCTCCAAGCCCGGACTCGAAATCGAGCCGTTTGAGTACGTCCCGCGTCCGCTCGGCGACAACGACGTCGAGATCGCGATCACCCACTGCGGCATTTGCGGCTCGGATCTCCACCTCATCTCAGGCGGCTGGAACAACTCCAACTTCCCCGTCGTGCCCGGCCACGAGATCGTCGGTCACGTGACGGCGGCCGGTCCAGGTGTGACGCGCGTCAAGGTCGGCGACCGCGTCGGCGTCGGCGCCATGGTCTTCTCGTGCCAAGAGAAAGAAACCTGCAAGTTGTGTGCGACCGACAAGGACGCCCACCGCCCCAAGATCGTGAAGACGTACAACGGAACGTACGCCGACGGCGCCAAGTCCTACGGCGGCTATGCCGAGTACGTGCGCGTGAGCAGCAACTATGCGTTCAAGATCCCGGAGGCCCTGCCGTCCGACGTTGCTGCGCCGCTGCTATGTGCAGGCGTGACGGTGTACGTCCCACTGCAGAAGATTGTCAAGCCGGGCGACCGTGTCGGCGTTGTGGGCATCGGCGGCCTCGGCCACTTGGGCCTGCAGTTTGCCAAGGCGCTCGGTGGCATCCCCGTGGCGTTCTCCCACTCGCCGAGCAAAGAGCAGGCGGCGCGGGAGCTCGGCGCCGAGGACTTGTGCTGCTGAGCGACGCCGAGGCTGTTGCCAAAGCCAAGCGATCCGTGGATGTGCTGCTCGTCACGGCTGATGCCGAGAACCAGCCGTGGGATACCTACATCCGCTCGATCGCCGTGGGCGGCACGCTCGTGTTCGTCGCGTTGCCCAACGACAAGCTCCAGTTCTCGCCGCATGCGCTGATCGGTGGCGCCGTCGCCATCGCTGGCAGCTTCATCGGTGGCATCAAGGACACGGAGGACATGCTCACGCTTGCGGCCGAGAAGGGAGTGCGGACAGTGATCCAGAAGCTGCCGATGAGCCAGGCAAACGAAGGCATCGCGCTCGTGGATCGGGCAAGGTCCGCTACCGCGTTGTGTTGGAGAACTAACGGGCTCACAGAACTACCAAGCGCCACATACAAAACTAGATCGATTCGCTTTTAAATGCAATAATCGATACCATTCGACGCGCTTAGGCAGTCGGGTTCTCAAGGACGACGCGGAAGCGCACCTTGCCTTCGTGGACGAGCTTGAGGCCTTCGTTGACCTGGCTCATCGGCAGCTTTTGGATCACGGCACGTACGTTCTTCTTGGCCGCGAGCTCGAGCATCTCTCGGGTTTCCACGATGCCGCCAATAAGCGAGCCGACAAACGAAACTCCCGTCGGGATGAGGCTGAACGGCGAGAAGTTGATGCGGTCGTTGGGCACACCGACGAGTACCAGCTTCCCGCGTGGTGCAATGAAGCTGAGGTAGAGATCCCACGGCTGGTTCTCCGCGTCGGCGGTCACGAGCAGCACGTCAACTGAGCGCGCTGCGCGCTTGACCGATTCAGGGTCACTCATGACGACGAAATCCGTCGCGCCGAGCTCGCGGGCCTGCTCTTCTTTGTTGGGCGAGTGCGAGAACGCGATGGCCGTAGCGTCCATGGCACGAGCGAACTGGATACCCAGATGACCAAGTCCGCCAATGCCGACGATGCCAACGCGGTCGCCGGCCTTCACGTACTGCTTCATGGGCGAGTAGACGGTGACGCCGGCGCACAGCAGCGGCGCCGTGACGTCCGACGGCAACTCGCCCGGGATCTTGAAGGCGTAGTGGCTCAGCACGCGCACACTCTCGGCGTAGCCGCCGTACGTCTTCTCGCCGTCGTCGTACTTGGAGTTGTACGTGAAGAGGAACTTGGAGCAGTACGGGTCCTGGTCAGTCGCGCATTCTTTGCACGTGTCCTTCTTCTGGCACGAAAAGACCATAGCGCCAACGCCAACGCGGTCACCGATCTGGAGGTGCTTCACGTCCGCTCCGACGGCCGTGACGTGGCCGACGATCTCGTGGCCAGGCACAACCGGGAAATCAGTGCTACCCCACCCGTTCTCGACTGTGTGCAGGTCCGTGCCGCAGATACCGCAGTGCGTGATGGCGATCTCGACATCCTCCACGCCAAGCGGGCGCGAGACGTACTCGAACGGCTCGCATTCGAGCCCGGGCTTGGTGGCGGCGTACGCTTTGATGGTGCGGGGGTCGGTGGTGGCCATTGCGACTTGACGAGGCTGAGGCGCTGGCTGCAAATTGCTTAATGAGCTCCAGAGTCGCGCCGTGATGTCTGAGGCCGCGGCGACTGAGCCAAACCCGAGTAGATCCACTCATACTGCGTGGCTGGCGCACGGCGCTTGGCGCCGCGACGCACGTGCGGGAAAGCCGCCGATTTCTCATCCATGATCAGCCACGTCTGCCTTCTCTCCCGCGGGTATAAATTATCAAATGGAAATCGCCCTAGCAAGACACCGACGAGTTGCTGCCCGCAAGCTGGACATTAAAGATAAGAGGATCAGATGTCCTCAGTGCAACACTGCTTCGAGCAGATCGCGAGATTCCCGAGTCCGTCCATCGCGAGCGATCCTCCGATTCTGAAGAGTGAATCCCTCGTTGATTCAGCGCCATTGACAGGCAACTATCAGTAGATATCATCAGACGGAAGTGCGTGTATTTGTCGGACTATTCACTAGAGCCTGCCGTGTTTACAGCGACGACTTGGTGTTCTCGAGCACGACACGGTAGCGGACCTTGCCCTGGTCCACCATGGCGATGCCCTCGTTCACGTTGACCATCGGCATCTTCTGGATCACTGGGCGCATGTTCTTGGCGGCCGCAAGCGCGAGCATGTCCTCCGTGTCCTTGATACCGCCAATGAGCGAGCCGACAAACGACACGGCGCCGCCGATCATGGCGTGCGGCGAGAACACGATCTTGTCGTTCGGCAGACCGACGAGCACGAGTGTGCCGCCCACGGCGACCGAGCGGATGTACGTGTCCCACGGCTGGTTCGGCGCGTCGGCCGTGACGAGCAGCACATTGACCGAGCGCGCGGCGCGCTTAACGTCCTCGGGGTTGGTCATGACGACGAAGTCCTCGGCGCCGAGGTCGCGCGCAGCCTGTTCCTTGTTCGGCGACTGCGAGAACGCGACCGGGTGGCCGCCAAGCGCCTTGGCGAACTGAAGCGCGAGATGGCCCAGGCCGCCGATGCCGACGACGCCGACGCGATCACCCGGCTTGACGTACTTGTGGAGAGGCACGTAGACTGTGACGCCGGCACACAGCAACGGCGCCGCCACGTCCGACGGCAGTGACTCGGGGATCTTAAACGCGTAGTCACTGCTCACGCGCACGTACTCGGCGTAGCCGCCCTGGGCCTTCTCGCCATCGGCGTACTTGGAATCGTACGTCATCACGCGCTTGTAGCAGTACGAGTCCTTGTCAGTCGCGCACTGCTTGCAGGTCGCCTTCTCTTGGCACGAAAAGACCATAGCGCCGACGCCGACGCGGTCGCCGACCTTGACCTTGCTCACGCCTGGGCCAGCGGCCGTCACGTGGCCGACGATCTCGTGGCCAGGGATCACGGGGAACTTGGCGCCACCCCAGCCGCCGGTAATGGTGTGCAGGTCCGAGCCGCAGATACCGCAGTGGGAGATGGCGATCTCGACGTCGTTGTCGCCGAGCGGGCGCGAGACGTACTCGAACGGCTCGACTTCAAGCCCGGGCTTGGTGGCGGCGAAGCCCTTGATGGTACGGCGTTCCGGAGTGGCCATGGTGAGGATTGGGTCGATTGCTTTTGTGTCGCGAGGCAAATTGCAGAATGAGCTCCATGGCGGATTGGGATTCCTCCGCGTGGATTCCGCTGAGGCAGGGGCGACGATTCGTAGTCCGAGTTTGCGATTACACCCTGCGGATCTGGTCTCGGCAAGCAGAACGCTGTCGCAGCGAGACGGTCTCGTCCTCTCCTTGTGGAACAGGCAAACCCAATGCAATCACCAGCGTTTACAACAGGGCTGGGTCTCTGGTTCTGGCCTCGCTGTCTGGTTCTAGTATGTCTTTATAGAGGTAATTTACGACGCATTACCTCATCTATGTCTGTTCATTAGTAGGGGGTATGGTTTAATATAGGAACAACAGGATGGCGTCAACTTCAAGGTGCTGGAGTTGACCAAAGATTCGCAAACCACTGGTCGCAGGGTGTCGATCGACAATCAAGGCTGCGAGATCGTGCAGAGCATTTCCTCGCACTCACGTAGAAAATTCTGCGATTTGCATCTCTCACCTTCCAACTTGGAGGTGATGTGAGGCGCCACCTTTTACTACCTTTCTTCGTCTCTGCGGGCTGGTTGCGGGATCCGCGTTCGCGCTTCAGTCGGCGCTTTCGACGACCAAAGTCTCGCTGCAATCATGAGTCGACTCTGTGTCGTACGGTACGCTGTTGACATCTTCCACGAGAGACGAGTTGGTCCCGAGGGCATTGTTTTTGCGACACTGGGTCGCGATGATGTTAGTCGGATATAAGGAACCTCTTCGATTCAATCGTAACCAGACTGCAGACAGCTTGACTTCATTGAGTCCCAGTCGTGGAGACCTCTCATACGTGATGTTAACTCCAATTGTCCCATCGTATAAAATCAAAATTGGCCTCGTTGATATCGTCGAGTGGGGCGAGTGGACATCTGGCCCAGACCGCATGCACCACGTTCCACACGTTTCTCTTCTCTTGATCTTGTGTGCGTGGTTCTAGTTCCTGAGTCGAATTCGGTGTCCAAAGTCGACTGGGTCTGCGTCACGAGCGCAGTCTGGCTTGTAGAGTCTGCATCGGCTGCACATAAAATGATTTGGATCGTGCGTTTGTCTCCCCGATAAACGAGAGGACATTTGTTGGGGAGGGAAGTGTCTGCCATGAAGGATACATGCTATGTGGAGTTGTGGGTATTGCCTGAAGCCGGCAGGCTTCAGATCTGACCCAATTTCTGTATGTGTTGCAAACCCTATGCTACTCCACTCGTTGAAGCATCGAGAAGACTCGATGAATAGCTTCATTAAACTTCTCGGTCTTCTGTAAACGGGATGGAGGGTGCCCCAAACAAATTAGTGCGGAGTACGCGGCGATCGGCAACAAACAGATTCGTTTTCATCTACCTATGCTTTACTGCACCGATCTGTGGTACAGAAGGCTTTGATCTCGACGACTTTGGGACTACATTTAAAATCATTAAAATTCGATTCTGCAAAGCAGGGCGCATCGCCGAGTCGAACTTTGTTGGATGCAACACCAGTCCTGCGATGAACAACGCGCTATTTGGACTCCAATTAGCGCGGTTCTCCAATAATTGGAGAACCAAGTTGGGTTGTGAGCAAGATGAAGCAGTGTGATGTGGCAGCTACGTTGCAGGTGTACTATTACGGAACAGCATTCAATCAGGTCTCGGTGACCTGTCTTGCATTCGATCTCCAGCCAAGGCCATTCATTGGACTGTGGTGTATGTTGTCCGCTATTGAAGCCTCAAAACTCCATAATATCGCCACGAAAAGCTACATCGGTCGCCACGATTTGTTAGGGGGTTAAATGATTTACATTGTTGGGAGACCACGATTTGTTAGGGGACGCACACACGGAACGTTTAACCACTGAACTCGTTCAAACGAACCCTTAGAATAACATGAGCTGGTGCTGGGGTCGTTTAAAGTCATCATGAAACACAACGAGCGCTGTCAGACAGTTCAAAGGTACACATATCAACGACAGCCTGTCAAACCCAGTGCACACAGACAATTGCGTCATGGACCCGGTGCCTTCAATGAGTGCACCATTCTTGACGTACAGTATTATTTGCGGGCTCTCATTGTTGTTGTAACACTCAGCTCGTACACCTGAACAGATGAACACATGGAGTTCGGTGTGGACGTGTCCAGTGACTCTAGGATAAAAGAGCGAAGAATTAGGGTATATGATACCGGATACTATAGTGAGTTCGTGAACTGAAAGCTAGCTTCAAGATCTTGAGCTCTTTTGGTCATGCACATGAGATAGAGCGCGTCACACCTTCAGTTCGGATCATTTCTCAATTTGCTGTGAGAACTTGTTGAGGCTACAACTTCTTCCCATACACGTCAACGTCGAGAAACCAGAAACGCAGCTAAGTTGAAGCTTTCACCACGCCGACGGGAAGAATAATCAGGCGTTTCCGTTCGAACTCTCTATGCAATTCTTCCGCCCTTGTGCCGAACGATCAGCGCTCAACACGAAGTATCGCTTCCCAAGCAGAGCGCGGGTGTCACGACAGTGGCACGCAACACTTGGCGTGAGCATTCTCGTTGACATGACAGTCCGGATACAATCTTCGTGCATTCGTCGCCGTTACCACTGCGTCACTCACGCTATGTCACGCAGTCAAGGTCCGCCGTTCCGCTCGATCAAGTGCGTCCGTCCACTGAAAATATTCTTCAGGTTGCTGACAGTAACGATGTGCGTCGCATACTTCGATGCGGTCCTCGTGACAGTTACACGAACGAGGCGCAACGAAACTTTCCATCACCCTGCAGTAACGAAGTCCGCATGTCACGGAGCTGTGTCTGCATCTACTGTAGTGTTCAGGATGGAGAAGCATCCGCCCTCTCTCGCATCTCGTGGGCGAAGCGGCCGCGTGAGATTGGCTGCCGGGTGACCACCTCCTCCCGTGTTTCTCAGAACAACGAGGCGACCGAGAGGAGTTGAATGCAGTAGGTCACGCAAAGGCGTCGCATGCAAAATGATTCGACGCGAGAACGGGGATCTCTTCGGAATTTGGTGGTCGCGGAACCTGCATCCCTGTGGCGGTGGGTTGCCGTGTCGCCACATTGAAGATGAGTTAGAATCCTCTATGTATTGATACTTGTTTGTTTCCTATTGCCTCTATTAACAATTCGATTGAAGCCAGGACGTAATGGCATAAATTGGTCAAGATTGTTCTTGCACAAGATTATTTACCTGTTCAAAGCGATTCCATTGGGCCGTTCGTCTCTGTTCTGAGAAGATCGAATTTGACCACAATCAGGCAACACGGGTGGCTACAATGTGACGCTGACCATCGCTCTGCCACCGGATGGGAGATGAGATCTGAAGGCTTTGGGCTCGTCGTCGCGTCGTGAGAAACGAGAAAAAAAGATCCACGAAACCAGCTGGTGAGCTTTTCGCCACAAACGCAAGACATCCAGTCACGCAGGAGGATGGATTCCAAACCCATCGCGTGCAAGCTCAAACTTGCCAGGGCGCCCCATTAATGTACACTGGCTCCTTGACGTTCAGCACTTGCAATCGATTACAGTAGCGAGAATTTGTGGGCTAGGCCCGTGTTGGAACCCGGGGCTGTCCACTCGAACCCATCCTGTCACATGCCAGAGCGAGGCGACCTGGAGATGGGGCGCGCGCTATCACCGGACCTACTTTCCGTTTGCTAATGATGGCCAGCGCGGGGCCCGCGGCCGCCGAGAGATCGGCCTCGGCGACTCCAGTCTCAGATTGGACGCGATCTTGCCACATTGGCAATCTTGACACGCAACCATCACACCGATGTGCACGATTGCGCTCACCAACAGCATGCCCACGCAGTCGAACGATGACGCCTGGAAACGCAGCCTGCAGTACGCCTCCTACAGCAACCACCAGCCCGCGACATCCTCTCCACCGGCGTACTCGGCACCGCCGACCATGATGCGCTCGCAGCCGGCCTACCAGCCCATGTACCACCAAGCCTACTCGCCGTCTAAGTACATGCCGGGCCCGATGGCGATGCCCGCTCCGCAGTATCATGTGCCCGCAGACCTTAACGACAACACGAGCGTGTACGCACTGCCCCGCCAGACACCAGGTTCGGCGACGAGCTACACCGATATGTTGGCGCTTAACATCACCGACACCGATTACGACGATGTGCGAATGCTCCAAGAGATGCTGCTCACGCCGCATACGGTGGACAACGACGAAACGAAGATGATGGAGCCACTGCTGATGTTCCGAACCCTGCCGCCGTCCACCCCAGCTATGATGATGTCGACGTCGTCCACGTCGGTCTCTCAGCCGTCGACCCCTCACTCTGAAGTGTCTTCCTGCGATAGTCAGGCGCCTCCGTTGCGGATGGCGCGCAGCCGCAAGTCGCAGCGCAAGATCCCGACAACGCGCATCTGCCGAGTGCCCGAGTGCAACAAGGGCATTCGTTCGCGTGGTCTGTGCAAGGCGCACGGCGGCGGTCGTCGGTGTCAGACGCCTGGATGCACAATCTCGGACCAGGGTGGAGGACACTGCATCGCTCACGGCGGCGGCAAGCGCTGCACTGTGGGTGGCTGCGACAAGTCCGCCCAGTTCAAGGGCCTGTGCAAAGTCCACGGCGGCTCGCGTCGGTGCCGGGTCGTCGACTGTGACAAGAACGGTCAGATTAAAGGTCTGTGCCGCCAGCACTACACGCAGTCTGTGCAGGAGAACGGCGAAGACGAGCATTATTGATTTATGAACCATTATCCATCTACCATAGAAATGCATACACGAGTATGCGAGCAAATTCATGCATATAGACCCATAGACGCTGAATATAGTCATTGTAAAGTGGGGACATGCGACCCCCACAAATAAATTCACACTTGCCAAACGTTTCTGAACTCACACCCCAAATGAGAATGGATGGTCGATTCCTTCTTCATGCACGCGAAGGGCGAACAACTTCTTCCAATGGCGCTGAGGACTCTAAGGTCGAGGAAAGTGAGCTGAGCCAAGGGAGCGGCCATGAGGGCAGCGATGAAGAGGAGGAACATGGCAGCGATGACATGGTGTTGTCAAAGGATGACTTTGACATCCTCCAGGTTGGTGATGGGTTATTTTTTCGCTATGGCACAAAGGAGTCGGACCGTTATCATATCCACTCGTAGGCTTTCCATAGGTTGGTGCCGTTGCCAGCGCTGAGATCAAAGATCGTGCGAATATTGTGTGAGGATGACCTGGTTGTTCCGGACGAGGATCAAGTGACAGAGCCTTTGTTCCATGAAAAATCTTCTGAGCTGAAACCATTGAGTGAGGTACAGTCTCTACCGCTGGCTTCGTCCTCACCCGCTCGAGTGGGGATCGACATAGTCTCGTCTTCTCACGCCAAGCATTCGCCACTGACACGCCGACTGAGCGCAAAACCTTCAGTGACCAGTCTATCCACGTTCCCACTCAAACCCCACCGAGAGGTCAATCTCACAGCCCAAACTCCCCGAATCAAAAAGCTCGTTGCAAGTGGAAGCGGCGACGATCGCACAGGATGAAGTGACATGCGAACCCCATCAAAACGATGTCCATGTTCATTTAGTCGAGATTGCGCTTATCGATGGATCACTCGACATCCGCAGAAACTTCGATTTCTACGACTTCGTCGACCTCATCTTTGGCCGGATCTGTCGCGCCGTCCATTTCCTTCGCGTCTTGTCCTTCTAACGTCTCCACTGGTTCCTCGATCTTCTTAAGTTTCGCTTCGATAAACTCGGAGATAGTCTCCTCATCCCAGCTCGCGATGCTGCAATATTTGCGTGGCAATGAGTGATCTACATAGTTCAGCGTCCTCACCGAGACCTACGTACCTGACTTCCTCCTTCTTCTCGCCGTCGTCGTCGTAGAAAATGAGATGTGGCATCCGCGCGTTGATGTACTCGATTTCCAGTCGCTTGTGCTTTTCCGCGTGGTGGTTGACAAAGTTGGCGATCTTCGGTAGACGGCCGAATTTGCACGTGCAGACTTCGAGCACGACCCGCGCGTACTGCTGCTTGTGGGTGAGTGCGTCGATGGCCTCGACATCCGTGCAGCAGCGTTGGCACTTCGCGACGGCCTCCTCGGTTGCGCGCTGCTTCTCCAGGGCGATTGCCTCCTCCACATCGTTTTTCTCGTGCTGCAGGCTCAGAGTCAGCGCGAGCATGTTGCAGACGCGGCAGTCGAGCGTCTCGACGTCGAACCCCTTCTCTTGGCAGTCCGCATCTTTGCCGTCCGCAATGGATTTCTCCACATCTACCGGCGCTTCCGAGGCGAGCGAGCCTTCGCTTGGTAAATCATAATCCTGTGCAGCTACGCTGAGCAGCGGAGCTCCGCCAAATGAGCTCGAGGCCACGAACACGGCCGCCACTGAGAGCAACCCGAAAAGCTTCATGGCACTCTGAGCTTCGACCACGTGTGAAGATGCAGCTCAAGAGCTTGCCACAAATCGGTTGATTACCGGTATCATTGGGATTCACGCGACGTGTGAACATATAAAACCTCTATGGTTGACATACTCCCCTCCGTAAGACAATAGCTGCAGAGAATGTCGAAGCAAATCCCCGAGTTGCGAAAAATGAGCCTCAAGGTATGTCGCAATTATGCGCTGCCTGCAGCACTTGGGGCTTGTTCCTGTTGGCGTTAACGTTATCTCTGTTCTGTGCTTCAGAGTCTTCTTGGTTTCGGCCCCGTCGCGGACTTGTTCATCGAGTTGGACGGTGCCGACAAGCGCCCCAAGATCCGCCACCCAGCAGACAAGACCAAGGAGCTGCCGCTGTTCAAAGGCGACGAGCCTGTCACAGGCAGACTGCGAGTGGTCGTCCCCGCTGGAAAGAAGGTGGACCACAATGGGCTCAAGCTCGAGATGGTTGGCATCATCGAGACGCCGCACGAGCGCCAGTCCATGTATGAGTTCGCCAACCTAGTTCGCGAGCTCGAGCCGTCGGGCGGCACTGCGGCACCCCTGGAGAATGAGACCACCTACACGTTCGATTTCACTGCAGTGGATAAGCCGCACGAAAGCTATTACGGTCGCAGCGTGCGGCTGCGGTACATTCTACGAGTGACGCTAGCGCGATCGTACGCGAGCAACGTGGTTGAAGAGCAGGATCTGTGGGTGCAGTCACTTGGCTCCGCGCCAGAGATCAACAACACGATCAAGATGGAGGTGGGCATCGAAGATTGCCTCCACATCGAGTTTGAGTACAACAAGTCCAAATACCACCTCAAGGACGTTGTCGTGGGCAAGGTCTTTTTCCTCTTGGTACGGATCAAGATCAAGCACATGGAGCTCGCCATCATCCGCCGCGAGATTGTTAATAGTGGTGGCGCTAGCGGCGAGAAACACAGCGACAGCGAGACACTGACCAAGTTTGAGATCATGGACGGCGCGCCAATCAAGGGCGAGTCCGTGCCCGTCCGCTTGTACCTGTCCCCGTACCCACTCACGCCGACCTATCGAAACGTGCAGAACAAGTTCTCGGTCAAATATTTTTTAAATCTGGTGCTTGTGGACGAAGAAGACCGGCGGTACTTCAAGCAGCAAGAGATCACGATGTGGCGGAAGTCCATCGGCGCATGATAGGGACTCGAAAGAGTGGAGAGAGCGACGATAAAGCATGCAGGCATAGAACAGAGTGCGTGAGGTCCGAGTTCAAAGAAAATCGTCTCTTTCATTATGCAGCCTCCATCAACAGCATCACCGAGAGCGAGAGCGAGAGCGAGACCTATAGCGACGCGAGGAGCTTCTTCCTGGAGACCGCGAGCGAGACCGAGAGCGTCGATCGCTATTGCTTCGATGGCGCACTGGACTGCGACTCGCACTGCGCCGTCGGTACCGCGGAAGTGAACGTGAGCGAGATCGGGATCGCGTCCGAGGCGTTGAAGGTCCGCGCGAGTCGTTACGACTGCGTGAGGTCGTCGGTGACGGCGCTGTAGTCGACGATGTGTTGCTGCGGTTAGCAACAGTGTTGTTCCCAGGGGTTGTAGGGACTTCTTTGCTGCTCGGAAGTGGCATCCCATCCCGTTCAACGCGAAGGCGCTCGCCCTTGTAGTCTTTATCGTCGAGCTTGAGAAGTACACGCCCGACTTCATGGTGGGTTGGAAACGACGCCCAGGCGCTGCCTCTTCGATCTACCTCAACCGCGAGCACGTCGGCAACCGATAGCAATAGGTCCTTCACGTCCTTGGTCGTTGCCGAAGGTGGAAGATTCTTGATGACGACGCGGTGCTGCGAACCTAAGTTGGACCTTCAGACAGTACGTTTGCTTCAGGCGATCGTCCACGGAAAGGGGAACGAGCGTACCGCGGCCCAGGCTCTCCACTGTTGTGCCACAGCTGCGTGTGGATTCGGTGATTTGCATTGTAAGCGAAGCTGGTCATCGACAAGTATTAGTTTTCAGTTCCCTTTTGCTGGACAATAGGGCGTTGGCTTGTTAGCTTACCCCTCTAGTTCGCGACATGCATCTTCGGCTTCTGTCACGGACGAATACTCCTTCACGTTGGGAGAAGAGAAAGATGAGTGGTGAATACCCAACGGATCTCTTCGACCAAGACACTCACGATAAGCGCGGTTGCACGTTCGTGCGATGTGAACTTGAACTGCATCGACACTACGCGGCCGTACTTGGCGAAGAGCTCGTCCAATTCCTTCTCAATGATGAGCCGCGGGAGGTTCTTCACCAGCATGCGAGCCATTGTCGCCGTGGTTGATGATCGAGCTGCGTCGGTTCTGCCACAATAGTGGCCACCCTCTAACAGAGCTCTCTTCAAAAGGGATACCAACAAAATCGGCTTTAGTGGAGATCTTCTTAATCTCGTTTAAAACCGTAGAGAGGTTACACAACCCTAAAAGCGTGTAACCTGACTGTGAGTAATGGGACATGTGGCTACATTTCTTCCTGCGCATACTGTGATCGCCGATGCGTGACTGCCCACGATGGCGACGGCTGCACTATCCGGGCCAGGCGCGTGAAGAGAACACCCCAATGGCCTCTCTCTCGTGCGGGGGGTTCCTCCCGCGCTCTGATCTCCGTCTACGCACGTGTCCGTTCAGCTGCACGACACCGAGTCGTCAACCACGGTACGCCCGAATCACCACGATCGTGCAGCTGGACTGCTCTCTCGAATCAGGCACCGCGCACTCTCTCCCTTAGACAAATTCAACTGGTCGACAGTCATCCACGATGATGGCACGCCAGAGAGTGAAAAGGACCCGTTGAGAGCCGTTTACGGCACACCGTCGTTGCAGCGGGTTGTCTGGACGTCGCCACGTGAAGTCGCAATGTGAGGACCCTTCGAGTCCAGCATAGCGCCATGGCGATGCAGCTGGTGATCAACAACCAGCAACAAGCTGTTGATGTGCTGGATTGATCTCAACGCGGGCGTCGCAGTTGGCGGGTTAGGATCCAAGCCGTGCTGGATAGAAGCTGAAGGAATTCTTGGCAGCCAGGTGCAGGAATAATTCTAGTTGCCCGCGAAGGAGGTCAGAGAAAGGATCGGCAATTTGCCACAGGAGATCATGATGATGGCTGCAGGAAGTTCGATTGCGGCCTGTGCATCCTTTCACCAGCTTTGAGAAACGAGGGTGTCGCAATCGAGAGTGAAACTGCCTCTGCCGGACTTCGAATACGGGGTGAAGAAGAGAGGAGGATCAAACATCGCTTGCACGGCTCAATATGGTCACCTAAGCTCAGACCTGCTTGCTGCAATGGCTTGTGTGTGGTTCAATGGTGGTTATTTTATACTTTTACGTCTATGAATTCGATTGATACTGGTACCGTTTATAAGATGAACCTAGACTTCCACGTTTACGCAACAATGCCTTCCTGCTCCCGCTGCTTGGAGATGAGGTTGTGGTGGGCGCGGCAGTAGCCGGCCTTGACCTGTCCGTTCTTGGTGCAGTTCTGGTAGCGGCAGCGGCGCGCACCGCCGTGCATCTTGCAGAGACCCTTCCACTGCGCCGACTTGGTGCACCCCTCGATCGTGCAGCGACGACCACCGCCGTGAAGGACACAGTGGCCTCCACCCTGGTCGCTGGTGGTACAGCCCGGGGTCATGCATCGTCGGCCACCGCCGTGGGCCTTGCAGAGGCCTCGCGAGCGGATGCCCTTGCTGCAGCCCTCCACGCGGCAGAGACGCGGCGCGGACTCGCCACGGCGCTTGCGCTTGCCAGTGCTAGAGGCACCCGCAGCGTCGCCCGAGGCAACCTCCGAATCCGAAGGAGTTGTGTGCTCCGACGGCGTCGTGACGGCCGAGGACTGGCGAGCCAGGTGCATGCCCGGGTGCGAGCCGTGGTGGTGGTGCATGGGCGCCGAGGCTGCGAGCACAGCCGACACGAAGGGCGTTGAGTACTGCGAGTGCTGCGGTGGGTGGTGCGGGTGCTGGTGGTGGAAGCCGCCAAGGTGGGCACGCGTGTACTGGGGCGTCGTGAGCGCCTCCTGGAGCATGCGAGCCTCGTAGAGCTCCTCGTCCACGTTGTGTCCGTTGTTGACGTTGGACACCGTGGGTGGCACGACGAGGTGGCGCAGCGGCAGTGGGTCGATGGCGATGCCCATCGAGTCGGTCGAGGGCTTGCCGTACGAGGTCTCCGGATGCTGGTGGTGGCCGTGGTGGTGGTGGCCGTGGTGGTCCTCCGGGTACCACTGCGAGTCGGCGCCGTAGTAGCCGTCGCGCGGGTGGTCGTGGTAGCCGCCGTGGCCGTACGAGTTGTACTCGGAGGCGTAGCCCGACTCGTAGCGCTGGCCGTGCTCGCCGTTCGTGGGGGTCGAGTCGAGCGAGCGCGAGTGGCGCGGCGACGGCAGCGCGAAAGAGGACGGGATGTGCGCACCGGACATGGGCGGCGGCGGCGCGTGGCGCGAGTGGTGGTGGTGCCAGGACGGCGGCTGCCACTGGCTGTTCATGGCGGGGCGGGTGGCGGCGGCGCTGGTGGACGCGCTCAGGGTCTTGTCGGTCGGCGCGGCGTTGCTGTCGGCGACGAGGAAGAGGAACGAGATGTCGCTGTCGACTTGCAACATCCACACTAAAGCCACGGGGCGGTCGTCGGGGAGGAGAGCGAAGTGGATCGGATTGGCTGGCGCTTGGTGGACAGCCGCAGCGAGCGTTAAAAGTCCGAGCCTGTGGACTAACGGCCGGGTGAGTCGCTTGCGGGCGGCTCTGGAAAAATAGGAATGGCCAAGTGTGGAAGAACGGAGACGTCTGCGGAGGCGAGTGACAAGTTGGTCACCTTTGGCCGCCTCTTCCATCCACTGGCAAAGACCTTTGATACGTTACTGCCAGAAGGGGGGATCTGGGAAATTTGCACGGCTCTCGCCGCAAACGGGCGGCACGGGGCTGGTCGAGCCTCCAGCTGGACCACCTTGAAGGAGGTGTTTACCCGGAACCATGTTTGTGAAGGCGTAGCCGCCACTCGTGGGTGGTTTTCAACCAGTGAACATACAGTGTGCTGCACCGCGAGCCCACATGGCTCCGGGTCTGGCTGTTTGGCGCGAACTCACCCATCGGCACATTGGGGGGGCTTGATTTCCACAAGCGTGATTTCCACAAGGCGTGTTGCTGACGGCGATTTGGGGAGAATATGACCGTCGACTTTTGATGGTTGATTCCCTCCTCGCCTGTTGGTAACTTTTTTATTTTTTGTTCCCTTCTGACGGCTTGTTCTTGCTGGCCCAAGAAAACCAACAAAATGGCCCAAGCATTTTGGCGGAGATTTTGATCGCTTTGGCCAGGGTTCACTCGGTGACTCGAAGCGATGCACGAAATTCCATTGCCGCTTGCTCCACCAAATCGAGCAGGCCGAACAGCTGTCGTCGTGTTTCTTTGGTCCTCGTAAGAATTTACTTGAACTTTGTATGCGAGAAGAACCGGACAAAGCAAACTTACCCATGTGAACCGGCCTTTGTTCACTAAGCGATGCGTTTGCGAGGCGACAGTGGTACAGTCACTGCGACAGGTCGGCCTGTTTCTACGCGTCTGGTTCCTGAAAAAGATGGGGTCGTCGCTAACAGCTGCCGCCGGCGTTAGGTAATTTAGCAGACTCGAGTTTCTCGTTGAGTGGATCCGTTTGCGTTAGTTTCTGGTGCCGGTTTTTGCTCAAAAGAGTTGCTCTTTTCTCGTTGTTGTCTTTTTTTCGGGTGTTTTTTGTTCTACGAAAAGAGAGATCGGCGAAAACTCGGCGGTGCGATCGACGCCGTTGATGCACAAGAGTGACCAGCGAGTCTATGATGAAAGCACTGCTGACTACACTTCCCATCGACAGGCGTGGATAGTGACAGCCTGTTAGACTACCGGGTAGACGAATGAAGGGACCATCTCGTGAGCGAGAATAGATCGTTGGAAAAGGCATCGTGGCGAACGCTCGAGCCACAGTGTTGACAATGGACAAGAGTGGTGGAGGCGGGCGTGGCGCATGGGGTCGATCTTTGCCGGGCCTGCCAAAGTGCAAGAAGTGGTGAATGGATCTGGCCTCAAGACTCATTCTTTGTCAAGAAAATAGCTAAGTTTATCTTCCCATCGGTGGATGAGAAAAGCACGATCACGAAGGCCGAAGAAAAAAGCAAGGGTCTCACCTGCGTGGCGTCGGTGGATGAGTTTCCTTAGACGTCGTGGCTTGACACTGTTCTCGCCAGATAATGGTGGGTTCTGCCAGAACGTGCAACCCTACCGTTGAGTGGCGTCTCCCGCAATGACGGCGCAGAGACGGACACCAACGGTTGCGGCTCGGTGAGAGAATTCATCATCCATGCTGAAATTCATCCTCCTCCTTTGCGAAACCAAAGAAAGAGCCAGTTCGTTGACCTGAATACGAAATCCGACAGTCGGCCAGCCAATCCGGATCGAGAATCTTCAGTTGAGCGGGACACTTCAACGAAACGACCGAGATCAGGTTGGACCCCGTCATCTTTCCCCGCAGTGATCTCATTTGACCTGAGGCCAGATTCACAGAACCACCGTGCCGTCGATCTTTGCCAACCGCGCGATCCGGGTGGCTCGAACTATACTAAACCGAGGACCCTCAATACTGATACCTACTGTCACAAGTCGGTCACCCGCGTGGAGCATTACCTCTGGGCACCCTTGAAGAAGCATTTGGGGCCGCGTCACTCGGCCAGGTCAATGCATGGGAAGCTCAACCCAAAGTCCGGGAAGCACGCGATCTCAGATCTGGTTGCTGATCTTAACATCTACGGCCGTTACTGCCGATTCAAGGCGTTCCCCAAACACGAGGGGCGGACCAGAAGATCGGGCGCCAGCCGGGTGCGTCGCATTTGTCATCGAGCATCTCGCTTATGCGTGGAGTTTACTCCAACTCGGGGAAAGTCTCACATGACTCGGAATGAACTTGTGCCTTTCGACCGCAGAGAGTGGTGGAAAACCCCACCGTGGGATTCTCCAGTTGAAATTCGGTTAGGATTAACCCCCGGCGCGACGACACCGAAGCAGGTGGGTTCACCCCTGTGGATAGGCGACTCGGTGGGAGTCCACTGAAATGGTCCTTTGCCCCAGACTCCGACGAGGAAGCGCAGTAATGAACCACCCGTTGTGGGCTTTGTGGTTCCTGAGGCGAGGACACGCCAAGATCGGTGCCGTCTCTAAAACGACACGGCGTTCGAGCCCACCGAGTCGTCACCCCACGGATATGGCGGATAGGCGAGTGAAGCGGTCCACTGCCTTCTCGATGCGTGGCTACAATTGACTCATGAGAAAAATGCTTCTCTCGTCCAAGCAACGCCAACGGATCTTCTCGGAATCTGTAGATCGCTGACTTGCCCGCCACGAAGGCACGCCACGAAGTGTGGGGCCAGTTCTTGTTTGTACAGTATGGATGAGTACGCGCAGGGGACAACAATCGCCAGACTCAACAGGCGTCTTTTGTGAGCCAATCTTGTTGAGTGACTCATCTTCCCATAAATACAGTATCGCGCAACGCCCGATCGCGTCCTGAACCGTTCAGTAAACGCGATCCGCGTGCCGTGATTTCTACGTATCATCCAGGTGAGGAGGCGAGTGTCGTTGCCGCGTTGAGGTCGCGCGGCAGACGCCAGCGCTGGATGTTAAAGCGAGTGGGTCGCGCACCCGAGACCTCTACACTACAGTGTCGAGCTATATGGTCCTCCAGCCAGAAGTACTATTCACATTCACCGTATCTACGAATCGTTTCATCGAGGCGTGAAGAACTAGAGTCGACTGCACGGAAAGCTGCAGACAAGCCCTCTGAGCTAAGATTCTGGTTGAAGTTGAGCAGTCCATCCAAGGTTACAAAGTCCACTATTAAGCGTGTAACCAAACGTTCAGTATAAACCGGTTTCTTTCAGTTACCGTCTTTAGCGGAACACATCCGAAACGGTTTTAGAAGGACGTTTTCGTTGCCGCGCCATTTTCGCGGGAACCGTTTGAACAGCACGCCACCATGGGAGCCGCCGCCGCCGAGGACGTCGTCGAGTGGACGCTCTCGCTGCGCGAGATCTTCCAGGACGCGCTCATCGAGGCCATCGAGGAGTCGCAGTTCTACCTGGCCAAGCAGCCCACCGGGCGCGCAGCTGTCAGCGCCGCCGACGCCGCCGTTGACGAGGAGACCCGTGAGCGCGACGAGCGGGCGCTCGCGCCGGCCGTGCGCAGGCTCGAGCAGCTCTACAAGGCAGAGGTAGGCGACGGCGAGGCTCTCGCGGAGGAGCAGTTTGCGCTGTTCCTGGAGGAGATGTGGATCGCCTTGGGCCGCGTTCTGGTGGCACCCAAGCTGCACGTGGTCACGGTCGGTACGATCGCGACGCTCGTGGGCTTGTTCCTGCGCCATTCGCCGGCGAGCGCGCCACGGAAGGAAGCGGATGAAGGAAGCGGAGGAGGCGACGGTGGAGAACACGCGGGTGAGACGCCACGACCCGAGGAGAAGAGCAGGGGTGAGCTGCGCATGGAGCTGCTCAACCGGCTCATGCGCGCGACCAAAGTGGAAGACAAGAACACCCGACTGCGCGCGTGCCAGATGCTCAAGCTCATCCTGAACAAGCTCGTGGATATTGAGTACGTGGCCCAGTGGTTCTGGTGGCTGTGTGTTGGTTTGTTGAGGAAGTGGTATGGAGTAGGGAGGAGATGTTTGCGCGTTTACGGGAGGCGATGATTCCCCGTGCCAACGACAAACTCGCGACGGTGCGCGTGCAGTCTGTGTACGTGTTGGCGCGGCTTCAGGACAGCGAGGACCCTGCGGATGAGGTCACGGCCGAGCTTGTTCGACTCATGGTCTCGGATCCTCACAAGTACGTGACGAATCTAACCCATATACCCATGCTTGCACTGATTGTTGAGCTCTCTGTGCACAGGGATGTCCGCAAAGTTGCTTTGCAGAACGTGGCGGTGACCAAAGTGACCTACCGTGACCTCGTGATCCGAATCCGCGATGTGAGTGAAGAAGTGCGGGTCACAGCGTTCAACATGTTTCGTGACTCAGTGCAATTCAAAGATGTCCCGATCAACGATCGCGCCCAGCTGCTCGATCAAGGACTACAAGACCGCTCGGCGGCTGTGCGTGCCGCTTGCGAGCAAATGCTCGTGGACCGATGGCTACCCGACAACAACTTCTCGCCGTCGAGATTGTTACGAGCCCTCGACGTCGAGCACTTTGCTGCACTCTGCACGACTGTGTCCAAGCTCCTGATCAAGTACCATATTTCGAATCATCCACTCGAACCCGTCCTACCTTGTATCTCGGTGGCTGATGTGTTGACGCTGGAAAGCGATTCGGACTCGTTCGTGAGCGACATCAAAGAAGCGCTTGACGGACCAAGTGTCTTCTTTTGGCGAGAGCAGTGTGTCTACTTCCAAGACGAGAAAGACGAAGAGAAGCTAGCGGGACTTCTGCCGCCAATATCTGACTATATCAAAGTCCTTGCGCTTGCAGGTGCAACTGGTGGAGAAGACATGATGTTCGTAATGCAGCAACTTCTTGCTCTCGGTCGCTCACTCGACTTCCAAGATGAGTATGGCCGACGCAATCTGCTCGAGGCGCTGCGTAAGTTCGTTACCCTCTTGTTGGCGATCGAAATGTGAATACTAATCTGCTGTACTTATCTGGTCTAGGGAAACTCCTGGGCGACACTTCACTCGACGCTCGGCTCACGCCAGGCGTCATGGAGCTCATGGCAAACATCTACGCTGTTGGTCACGCTCAGAATGATTTTGTTCGTGTTGTCGCGGAAATCATGTCGGATCTGTACGATCCGATGGATGCCGAGCGTACGGACCGAGACGACGACCCACCAGTTGGCGGAATGACTGAAGAGGAGCTTGAGGCCGCGACACAACGTTTCGAAGAACTCGAAGCTCGATTAGAAACGCTCGAATACGAGTCTGATGAGTACTTGGCTGCACAGAAAGAGATGGAAGAGCTTGAGAAAATGCTTCAGGATCCTAAGGTACTAGCCTGGTTGAGATGCCTCGAGATTCTGTCCCAGCTGCTGAAGCTCACAAACTACAACCTGAAGCACCCTGTGATCTCTGGTGTTGGGCGGTATATTCTACCATCGATCGAAAGCGACATCCCTGCAATTCGAGAGACTGGCATGGAATGCTTGGGGCTATTCTGCTTGCTGGACCGTCGTGTAGCTGAGCGTCACTTGATCGTGTTTTGGCGTGCGCTCAACACCGCTGACGAAGAGCGAGAGGTGAAGATGAACTGCATCCGCGCAATCATGGATATGGTGTTTAGCTTCGCCAACCTTGTCCCTCAAGTCATCGTGTCCCCTGAAGTTAAGTCAGAATCCACGGAAGACGATGACCAAGGCGAACGACGCGAGGAAACTCAAGTCATAACGACTGAAACTCTGGAGCTCAAGACAGTTTTCATGGGGCTCGCTCAGCTAGCAGCGTCATCTCACGATGATCTGGATGTCCAGGCTACAATAGTCGAAGGCTTTGCTAAGCTCTTCCTGATGCACCGTGTGAGATATCCTCCGGTTCTTGCGTTCTTGCTCGAGATGTTTTTCAGCCCCAGACTTCAAAAGGTTCAACTATTGAGTGAGCACGGGTATCAAGCACGTGCGCTACAACTCATGAGCGTCTTTTTCCCCACGTTCGTCAAAGCGTCCACATCAAACTGTTCGCTGTTTGAAGAAGCATCCATCTATCTCATTCTGAAGACCATCGAGCAGCATGAGCCCAACGATGACGCGCGAGGTGCTCTAAATCAGCTTGATCTTACCACCTGCTGTAAGTATGTCCTGCACCTACTTAGCCATACCGATGACCCTCCAGACGCAGCGCTGAAGAAGTCGGATGCTGACGACGGTCCATCAAGCAGTAATACAACGTCGTCAATCAACCAGCGGTGCGCGCATCACAATCGCGTCGCGATCAACATGTGCGTCGATGTTCTCGCACTGGAGCAACTCCGGTCTGCGACACCCAAGATTGACTCGACTGAGCTCGATTCTCGGCAGAAGCTGCTGGCCAAGCTGCTTGTGCTGGCGGACGGGATCTCAGCTGTGGAGCCCCGCTCGGCTTTGCTTTTGCTATCGCTCTTGAGTGACATCACGACGAGCTGTTTCAGCACCCAGCGTGCCGTGGCCAAGAGCCTCGAGTCACTCCACAAGCGACTTACTGCTTCGTACGCATTAGGTCGTCGCCAGCTCGGGAAGACTGGGACGGGCGAGAAGGTGACGGAGCAAGATGAAGTGTGGGCAAACGAACGCGTCGAAGAAAGAGCAGCGGCCCTACGCACTGCAATCAAGGAGTGTGCAATGAGCCACAAGAAGATTCGTCGCTCGTCAGCCAGCCGCTCAACCGCAACCGGACGGCGATCATCAACCCGGGACGAGTCTGATGACGAATCGTCCGAGTTCGATTCTGATGTGTCTAGCTCCGATGAAGGCAGCGGAGAAGACATGGAAGAGGAAGAGCCCAACACTGATAAGCCAGTGCCTCAGCGTCGGTCGTCACGCCAAAGCACATCTCAAGCTGTCACTCGAATGCGTGCGATGAAAATCGCACTCTCGGAGGAAGATGAGGAGGAAGAAGATGACGAGGATGAAGATGACGAAGAAGATGTGGGAGACAACGAGGAATACGAAGAAGACGACGAAGATGAAAGCGAAGGTGTCGAAGATGGAGAAGGCAAAGCCGACGAAGTGGTAACAAAAAAGAAGACGAAGAAATGATTGGCAAGCCAAAGGGGTAGTGTATTGTGGAAACACGATGAGTTATGTAGTCTTCCGCGGCTGGGACATCTGATCGCCATACAATGAAGTTTTGTGCCTTGTAGATACCAAGTGCCAGCTCCTGAGATTCCAACTCCGTCACGAATTTCTTGTTCGCTACCAGTCGACTGGTATCAACGGGCGGCAAACATCTCGTCGCGGAAGACGCTTGCCGATCATTTTCTATCGACCAAGAGCTGCCTCGAAGTCCCGGAGCTGTGCGAGGAAGCCGCTGTTGGGTTGCACTTGCGGGCGGACGCTCTTGAGCAAGTTGAGCGCCGCGTCAAGCGTCATCATACGGCGAGCCATCAGAAACGCGATGACCATGCTCACCGAGCGGCTGCGTCCGACGAAACAATGTACGAGCACGCTCCCGCCACTGGAGATTGCCCTGTGCGTGTCGCCAGCAAGATACGAGTATGGCTGAGAGAGAACCATCGAGGCTTGTGCAAGTGATCAGCTCCCGTACCGGTCAACAAAGGCGATCCCGTCAGGAAGAACATCGGCGAGTCGTGCACTTGGAAGATCGGGCAGAGGCAAGCGCATCGTCTCGACATCATCAGGAAACCTGTGGCGCAACACCGTTAGTCGGCAGAACGGCGATAACGGAAGTCTAGATCCTACAAGATCGGTACGCTCGAGGCGACGCACAGCACGTGAGTGATCCCTGCAGCTTTCAGCGCCCCCAAGTTGGACGCCGCACCGAGCGAGCCTATGAAGAGACCAGGAGCAACGAGGATCTGTGCAGCCAAAGACAAGATCAGTTTTTTGCGATGACGCTCGTGAAGTCTTAAGAGTCAGACTGAGCACGAACCGGGAGGTTGTCGAAGTTCTCGAACCGCTTCACCATCAGCAGCTCACGGAACTTGCGGAATGTCGACGGCCGCGACGGCTGAGCAGCTCCATCTATGTCCGCCCCGTCCCCGTCTTCGCGTTTCTCCTCGGCGACAGCCTCTCCGGTCTCCATTTCAGCCGTAGCCATTTCAGTTGGCATTATCAGCAGATCGAGAGATCGAGTCTCGAGGGTGTCACTTCAAGAACTCTTTGAACGGGTGTTTGAGGTTTCGCAGGTTCGACTTGTCAAGTTGAACTGGCACGGAGATCTCAAAACGCCGGGATGCCCCTCGCCGTGGGCTCGCTCGTGTGGGAGAAATGGCGCAATGACTGGTACATGGGGCAAGTCGTGGCCGTCGAGGGAGGAGATGAAGATGGCGATGAAGGCAACGAGGTCACTCGCGTCCGAATCCACGTCCACGGCGAGTCTGAGACCCGCGACAAATGGCTCGAGCCGTCGAGCGCCAACCTCATCGAGCTGGTCCAAGTCGAGGTCAAAGAAACGGCCGTGGGCACGTTCCCGCAGGCAGGCGACACCGTGGAGCTGCTCGTGATGGACGAGCCGCTCGCGCGCGAGTCGCAACGTGACTTCAAGCTGCTAGCTGGCGTCGTCAACCGCGTGTATCCGGCGCGCGACGCGTCCGTGGTCGACGTGGCGTATCCAACAAGCAGCGCATTCGAGCAGAGACGCCGTGTCTGCGTCAGCAACGGCTACGTGGGTGTCCTAACTGAGTGGATTAGTTCTCGTTCTGTCCGCGCTGACCACCATTTGACTGCGTCTCTCTCCAGATTCGCATCGTGCCACCGAAATGAACCCAAGACTGCTCCTGCCAGGCGATCCGATTGCTTCGTACATCACTGTTCAGAGCAGGATCAAGTATTCTCTCGCTTGGCTGCACCTCTCATCTCACATGGCGATTCCAACGCAAAAAAAAAGAAGAAAAAACAACTGCTTCACTTTGTGGGCTCGACACCAGTGACCGGCATCCTCAGCCCTTTAAACGCAGGCGGTGGGCTGCAAGAAGGCCCCTGCTGCACGTACAGCGAGGTCGTCACTCGGACGACTGGAGTAGGATCGTACTTAAATGGGATGATACGAACCGGTTTCGAACGCGTTAACGTATCACGGCTGGCCTTCCAGCAGCAGCGTCGACCATGGTGAGCTGGTGAGGAGCGATGGTGTGGAAGGGGCTGGTCGACTCGCCGCCGGACCAGAGCGAGACACTGCGGCGGCTCCAGGAGATCGAGACGGTGCTGCAGGTCTGTTGCGACGGCGGCGACTGGGAGGTGGCGCTGCATGCGGACCACGACGCCATGCTGCGCGAGCTCTGGGAGCTGCTGCTCGACGTCGTCTGCTCGCCGCTCTGGCTGCGGATCCGCGCGGCCGAGCTACTCAACGTCTGCTTCACGCTACGCAATGAGTATCTACGCATCGACCGGTCGCAGGCCACGTGGCTGCGCTCTATCGTGAGCTCTTCGTGCCAGATTCTCGACGAGCTCGACCCGCGCTCGCAGGCGCAGGCCACTGATCTCTTCCACTGGATGGTCTTTTTAGAGCACTTGCTCTTCGCGACGCAGGACTCTCAGCTCTTCCACCGCGCCGTGTTCCAGCACGTCACGTACGCGAGTCTGCTCACGAAAATGGTCAAGCTGCTGGGCAAGAGCTCTACGCAGCTCTTCGCGGCGACCACGATCTGCCTCGCGGCGTTCCATCGCCACGAGCTGCAAGCGCGGGAAGGGTCTGCGCAGGACGGGAAACCGCGCACATCCGTGTTGCTGGACGTTGTGCTGAACGACACGGCGGAGCGGGAAGGCATCGAACATGTCGGCGGCGCGCTTCTCCACGTCATCAACTCGTGTGGGTATCCGTGCCCGGCCTTCCGTCTGAGCCCACTCCAAGACGCTATCCAGGTGTGCAGCGTAGTTCCCTTTACCGCGTGGGGAAGCTACACAGTTTACTGATGGGTTAGTTCATTGTTTTGGCTAGCTTTTGGCGGATATTTTACTTCACGACCAGGTCTCCAAGGTCATCTATATTAACGATTTCAAGGTGTTGATCGATATCTTGCTGCGCGAGTGCACAGATTTGCCCCTCGAGGACAAGATGCGTGCTTCGTACCTCGTGTTGTTGGACGTGTCTCTCTCGTCGCCGCTGTATTTGGACTCACAGACGTATCGAAAAACTGAAGTACTAAGAATGCTGGAAGAGTTATTGGTCTCTGGGACGGCGGAGGACTCCGCAGTTCCTGATGAAGTCACGCTTCTCGTCAACCGCATCCTCCTCGACCGGATTGATCGATTAGATTGAGAGAATACGGTAAGCAAATAGATTTTAGAGTGCTGTCAATGTCGTGAAGTCGTACTGTTACAGATGGAGAGTTATTATTGCTGATAAGTGCATGATGAACAGAGAATGTGTCTGAGGAAGTCTGCGAATCACCGTAAAAGAACGTCGTGCAGGAGCTTCTGAACAACGGGCGTCGCGCCGTGAAGTTGCAGCCACTCTGATATGATGTCTCGTGCCTGGAACAAGACTGTCGTTGGATGAAGAAACACAAAAATGGTCATAGCTCTACCGTACCGTCTGAGACGCTGGAGTGGATGCAGCGAAGAGAGCGAGAAACATGAACAGCAGAGCATCCTGCGTGTGTTTGGACCAAAGAAGTGCCGACACCACACACCGCGAACGCTCGTGCTCGGCACAGCCAGCGACGAGAAGCTTGTCGACCAGTGCTGGAATGTCGCTCGGGGACAGGTCGAACACCCACGCAGTGAGAATCTGAGCAACCTACGGTATTCCAGAAGTGCGTCAACGCCACACCCATACACAAACCAACAGGACTCGCTGCTCGTACAGCGTCTCGACCTCGTATATTTCGAAACCGGAAGTGTGCGCCGTGCTGTATCAGCGTGTCCATCATCTCGACGCTATATCCGTTAACGGCGGCATAAACCAGTGGTGTGTACAGATTCTGGACGCACAACGAGTTCGCCACTAAGATAAGCGGAGGAGTCATCTAGCTTTTTTGCGAGCAGACTTACCCTGTCGAAGAGGTTGATATTGGCACCGTGCCGAGCCAGCGTTTGGATAGCCTGGAAGCAGTGGTGCTGCACTGCCAAATGGTACGGCGAGTAGCCGTTCGTGGGTGAGCAGCGATTGCCATCAGCATTGTGTTCAAGCAAGAGATCCAGCAGCGACTCGCACTCGAAGGATTTGCAGGCAACGTGAAGTGCTGTCTCGCCGTTGTCGTTCTCAAAATCTACGGCCACGCCTCTCCTCAGCAGGGCCAACGTCGCCCGCTTGGCGTCGTACTCGATTGCCGTGTGGAAGAGCTGCCCGCCGACTTGCCGCCTCTCGTTCGAGTTGCCCATTAGCTCCATCACTGACTCGTATAGCAAGTTGACCACCGAGTCCGAGTCGTAGCACACGGCCGCACGGAGAGCGCGCTCCTACCAGACAACACTGTCAACCTGTTTCTGCCCGATTTCCACCGAGACAAACTACGTACCCCAGCGATCCGCACAAGGTCCGGATATCTCTTGATGAGTAGCTCCACGAGGTCGGCGTAGCCGTGCTCGGCCGCGATCTCGAGCGTCGAGCGGCCGTTCTTATCCGTGAAGTAGACGTCGGCCCCGTGGGCGAGCAGCAGCTTGACGTGCTTGACAAGACCGTCATCCAGAGCCAGGAGCAGTGCCTTCTCGCCCACGTCTGTGTAGCTGTTGACGTCGGCCTTGTACTTGAGCAGCACTTCGAGCGTCGATGTGTCAATATGGTCGTACGACGATCGGTCCCGCTCAAGTTGCCGCCGGTATCGCGCTAGCTGGTGGGGAGAGAACAACGAGATTAGCCTCTTGGACGCATCAAGGCCGGGGCAGTTGGACTCACGGCGACCGGAGACGCGATGTCGATGCAGTGCGACCGCAGCAAGGGGATGGGCCGCATCTTCTCCATGCAGACACGTAGGATGTCGATCTGCAGCGGGGTCATGCCGCCCTCGTCGCGGGCTTCGAGGTCGGCGCCACTCTGCAGCAGGAACGCAGCCGACTCGGCGTGGTTGCGCCACGCACAGAGGTGCAGCGCCGTCGAGGACTTGAGACTCTGTTGGTCAGGCCACCGAAGAGGCTCCGTTAGTCGGATCTGAGCGTCCTGCCTCCGTTAATTTCTTGGCCCTCCGTCTCCACAGAGCCTGACGCACCTCGCGGCGGTCGCTGCAGTTGAGCAGCGCCGGGTGAGCCTCCAGCAGGCGTCGCAGCTCGTCGACGTCGCCAGTGTCGGCGGCGTGGAGCCACGCGCGGCGGAGCTCGGGCGAGGGCTCGTCCATCGTGGCGAAATGGGTCTGTCGCTTGCGACGCGAAACCGCGAGTGCGGGGGGAGAGGCGAGAACCCTGCGACGGCGCCCGTTCGCCCGCTGGAAGAAAGGCTCGCCGTGCACGACCAGAGCAGAGAGGGCTCGTCGTGCGACGATCTCGCGGTGCCTCGTTCCGGGGAATGTACCGGAGGAGACCTGCTCACTTTGAAGCTGGGGCAGACGGCGGACAGAGCTACGAGATACCGTTCTGTACATCTACGCCAGGAGGGCAAGGGTTCCATATTCCGACAACGAGCATAGAACGGCGCGCCGTGTTTTAAACCGGGAAACACCAAAACGGCAGCCGGCTTTTCTGCCAGAGAGGTTTATTTTGGCAGTTTTGTTTCTTTGTTGCTTTTTGTGTTTTGCGTTTTTTTTTCTCGCTGAATGCGATTGCTGTTTTGTTTTTCTCTTTTGGTTCACGATTATTAGGATAGTTGTTCATGGAGGGCGTCCTCGAGTCAGGCATGAAGCGGGACGAGTGGGATCATGCCCAAGCACGTGACCGCACTCACAGCAGAAGCGCCACTCGGTTGAAGCAATCTCAGCGGGAAGGGAGGATATGTTTCCTCAGGAACATTATTGATTCCACATGCTCTGTCGACACTTTCGATGGTGTCATCCGTGCTCGCGTGGCGTGGTCGTTCGAAAGATCGGGCAAAGACCAAAGAGCCGCTGGCGATCGAGTCGGGGGTGGAAGAGTTTGAGTTGTTGGAACGCCGCCACTGGTCCAAATCAAAACTCCCGTGGCCGACGTCGCGTCTGCTGGATTGGTTGACAACTTTCTTTGGCGCCCACGCATCATTGCTTCAGGCCGTGTCGATCTGATCGAATCCGCGTGATTTCAAAATACCAGTGTTCTGTGGGTTGGGCGATTGTTGGCTCTAACGCCCGAAGAGTACAAAGACGAGGGGATGTTACTACCATTTATGGCTTCATGTGTGCCGGTTTAAGTTTCAACTCTACAGAGACACACAAGCAAGCGAAAGAATACACCTTGTTAGTCTCTGGGGTGGCAATAATCGCATCCACCATGGAATACCGGCCACGCTAGAACAGGGTATGCCACTTCAGAGGTGCTTCAGGTAGGGCATGTATCAACTCTAGTTGAATGATTGTGGCGAGAATCGGGATTGAGAGAGATACATGGGGATGTTAGTTCTTCTCGTGAGTTGCCGTACCGTACGATTGACCGCCACGGCGCAATCTGCCATGGCGTGCGTTTCGAACGTCCTTTCGCTTCTTCTCGCGATTCTCGCACCTCTCATATTCAGCTGCTCACTGCCAGTGAATCACTGGACCTCTCCAGCTCCTTTGTGTCATCCGGCAGAACGGAAACCCATCAGCATGTACAGAGAACTCGTCACTACACCGACATGAATCCCTGCGCAAGCCGACTAGAGCCACGCACGATCGCGCTGGCGTTGAGCTGCAGGTTTGCACGAGCTGCTTGCTAAGTTTGGCGACGGGCTCTGCAATTTCTAGAAGAGACAGGAGAAACTGCCTGCGTGCGCATTCGAAGTCTGGGAGCGAGTGGACTTGGGTTCCTCCAAATTTGTACGTCCTTGAAGAAGAAGAGTGACGATACACAGGCTCGTCACAACACTTCAGCCAAGGAGCAATTCATAAGGGAACTCGCTCTGCGTTCGTTCGTGTTCTCCACAGAATTCTCATGAACCCATGTGTTCAAAACTAGGTTCACTGGTGCTGGTACGTACAGGGATGGTACTCTTCGCTGGCGCCACCAGGGTGTATCGATCATGTTGAAGTCGCGTTGAGTTTCAGAGATCATTTCCGTGTGTACTAAACAGGCAAAACGTCGATACGTTTGGAGTTCAAAGAGAGAACTTGCAAAAACGCGATCCCGCGCAGGCATTACAGCGCAACTGGGTGACGTTACATGGTGTATCCTCACAGAACAATCTCTTAACCGCGTGGAATTCTCCTCGCTTGTCCAAGTCGTACAGTAAAGTGGAAGCTGCATTCAGCAGGCACCCATGATTGAAACAACTATTGGCGTGGGCTGAAGGGAACATTCAGGGCCCAAAGAAGTGCTGGTTGGGATCTGAGCTAGTTGGCGTGAATCCGTAGTCGTACTGTTGACAAGAAGATTGGGTCGCATCACATCGTGTCATTTCAGTGCAGCCACGCACTGGCCACCAGGTCCAAGTGATCAGTGCCGAAGAGTCGAAGGGATCCTTCTATTGACTGCTCTTATGAATTGTATGGACAACGTCTGAATCGAAATGGTCATGAAACGGCCGAGTGGGTGGATCGTATCTCACAAGATCTGTTCGAGATGTCGTTGGGGTGGTCTGGACGGGATCTGGACGTAAGAGCGAGAAGCGGTCGTCCACAGAGGGAGATGGTTCAAAACGTAATCACCTGAATCACGAAGTCGGTACTGTGAAGGTCAAAGTTCGTCGTCTGCGTGCTCCTTTGCTCCATACTACGTAGTACATGCAACTTTCGAAAAATGTTCCAGTGACGTGGATTTGGGACTCAAATGTTTTCCAAGCGCCCAACACAAAAGAATATAACCGTAAAGTTGGTATGCTGCATTCGGGGAGAAAAAAGCGAAAACGGAATCAAGCCCTCGAGATAAGACTTCGACTGGATCATCAGGCTTGTTGCATTCGGTCAGCGCACTTTTCTAGAGTTGCATAATTCAATCTGACCATGCACAAGATTTCACCAAGAATGGCAAGGCATCCAGTTCCAAAACCAAAACCAACAACAACAAAATGTGGGGTTTAGGGTGTGGGGTTTAGGGTTTGCGATGCCTCTTCCAAAATATCGAATATGTGGTTATTCGATATTCTGAACCCTAAACCGCCTGGGCGATACACCAAAAACTCTCTGGGAATTCCTGTCTTGCCGAGCCAACAGCTCAAACACGTTCAGTTTGTCCATGAACCTGTACGAAGTTGCCTGGACATATGAGGACAGAGCGAGCTTACCACGATGCCGTCGAGTCGCGACTGTCCTACCTCTGTCAGGCATTTGTTGGCGTGCTGAACGCAACAGCTAACGTCGACTAGCTCCACATCTTACTCTCTATCTTCCAAAGCGCCATCGCGTGTTCCATCTTCTCTATCAAAGCAATTCTCCTATCTATGTATATATCGAAATGTTGAACTCTAAACTGTGCGCGCCCGGATCAGGCTTACAGCCCTGGTGTTGCCAGACTGGTATCATTCACAGTTCAGCTCGGTGAGACTTGCGAGGGCTCGGTGGTCGAGTGCTGAACCGCAAATGATCCTTGCGCTGGATAGGGCTCTGAATCTCGAGATCATCATCGTCGATCCCAAATTCATCGAGGGAATCAATTCGTGTCGAAACTTCCAGGTACGGGTTCTGGTCAACTGGTCGGAAACGATATCCAGTAAGAACGAAGAACGCAAGTGCCGCGCCTTCCGCCACAACAACCGAGAACCAAGTCGCGTTATACGGGAGAGACGCGGCGAGCAAAAAGAGTGCGATGCGCGTGACGTAAATGTACGTCACAACACTCAGATAGAACGATCGGAACTGCACAAGCTTCTGGAGATTGATCTGCGACTTGCCATCCGTGAATGCCGACTGGCGGAGTGAACGAATCGACCACACGATCGGGAACAAGATCGCGAAGCAACACAAGATATCCATGATGTGAAGCACATCTCGCCATGTCGTCCACTTGCGTGTGCCAACCGAGCTTTCCTCCATAACGATCATTGCGGTGTTGCTGAACACCTGCAAGACGAGCACAATGGAGATGATAGACTTGTCACGCCGAGATAAATGCGCCTTTAGCAACGACCAGCCGGTACCGATGAGAAGAATCACCACGAAGAGCATCACACCTTTGAGGAACACGAACACGTAGTACACGGCCGTCCAGCTAGTGAGCGTGTCTCCGTGACTCTTCATGTAGTAGTACCTCATGGACTCGGCGAACAACGCAATGGTCTTCAGCACGACCAAGATGGTCATCATGTGATGGATATGATGGATCTATAAACCACACGATCGAAATGTCATAATTCAAGTTCCTTGTTCTGTGTGGACACACGACAAGCATGACGTACATGGTTCTCATTGGAGTGAAGATAGCGCAGCCACGCAATAGCAGCCGTGAGAAATGCGGCATCAAAAAATAAATACACCGAGGGCAAAAGCGAATCCCCAGCGCTCAGGTAATTGCCTCCCGGGTTTCGAAACTCTGCTTCCATCTACAGAACAAATATTAACAATCATCTCACAGCTGAGAAAGTGTTCGAAGACGAACATTGAAGGAAACTCGTAAGCCTTCTGTGCACTGGGAATAAAACACGTAGTAAAATCCAGGTCGCGGCTGTGCATGTGGCTCGATCAGGACCGGCGCATCGCTTTGCACCGGGTCGGAACCGACAGTATGAGCGACAACCCACGACTCTTTGTTTGTGAGGTCGACGTAAAGACCTTCAGTGCGGTTCTGAAGCAAGCACGACGGCTCTGGCTGGCTCGACACATCTTCGTCGCCGTTCTCGATGTATGCCATTGTATCCCAAAGCTTTGATTCCTGTTCGGATCATCCAGTCCCAAAGAGAGGAAGGAATAGCAGATTAGTTGAGAACTAAAGAAAACAGTGACGACGCAGTGGCGTACATGGACGAAGACGAGCCCTGCCTGGATCTCGCTGGTGGGCTTCGTCTGACTTGGATTTTTGAACGAAAACGAAACGTCGCTCACTCGCAACTCCATGGCCGCGTGCGGCGCGAAGCCGAAGCGTTCCACGAGAAACTCGGCGCGGTCCTCGTCGCGGAAACGCCATTTCTGTCGCATCGCCGATGTCGTTTGCAGCAAGAAGGACACCGATAGAAGGAGCGCGACGCTGCGCATCGACGAGCGCCGCGAGGTAGCTTGCCGCGCCGTACTGGCGCCAAGAAGGAGCCGCATCCGCGTCATCGTCCCACCGCTGCTTCGAGTGGCCAGTTGTTTTGGTCTTGATCACGGGAGAAGCGAGGGGCTGTCATGCGGAGTGATGGTCGTTTTGTTTGTATCATGTCAACAGCCGGTTTGTATCGCAAAGATGGGTACAGACTGGGTAGATCTGCGACGTGTGTAAGAGGAAGGATCTATGTCTATTTACATTTGCTTGACGGCTTCGAGGCCGACGAGATCCAGACCGCGCTCGAGAACAGCGTGTGTAGCAGCGCAGAGCAACAATCGTGAGTCCTGCTTTGTGTCGCCCAGCACTCGGCACTTTTCGTAGAACGCGTGGAACTGACCGACGACGCGGAAGAGATAGTCGCACAAGTAGTGCGGGTGTAGATGCGTCACGGCTGCTGTCACTTCGTCGTCAAATTGGGAAAGCAGCAATGCGAGCGCGCGCTCGGCGGGCTCCCATCCCTCCGATGCATGCATCAACATGTCTCGTGCTTCAGGCTGTAGCAGGAACACTTCTCGCCACTCCTCGACACCTCGAAGGCCAGGGTGCTGGTCGCGTGCTCGGCGGAGGATCCCGTTTAGTCGAGCTGACGCGTACATAAGATAAACGCCAGTATTCCCCTTCAAGCTGAGCACGTTATCGAAGAGGAACTTGTAGTTTCGCTCACGCTGTTGGGCCAAGTCGAAGTAGCGAGCAGACAAGTCGCCAATGCGCCGGTTCAGTGCGGACGCTGAATCGCTCGAAAGAACTGATCGACGCTGACATTCGGCACCAACTTCGTTAAGCAGATCTTCTAAAAAGTCGAAAGCCCCGTTTCTCGAACTTAGCTTGGTTCCGTCTTTGCCCAGTACGAGCCCGAACCAAGCGTGAGTGACCTTGATATCTGTTCCATCACGCTGAAGCCATCCAGCTCGCTTCGCAGCCTCGAATAAATGTTGGAAATGGAGCTGCTGACTCTGGTCAGTGATGTACACAATCTGGTCGTATTTTGTCTCGTCCACACCAGGAAAGCCAAAGATCCGCGAATGCAAACAGGCAAGGTCGACAGTCGCATACAGAAAGCCCCCATCCTGCTTCTGGATGATCATTGGTGGCTTGTCGGGGCCGTCCAGGAAGATACACAATGCTCCACGAGACTCTTCAGCTAAACCACTTGTCCTGAGCTGTTCAAGTACACCTGGAACAAGTTTTAGGTATGTGGATTCGCCACGTTCAGTGACCTTGACGCGCAAACGGTCGAAGATGCCCGTAAAGGATTCCTGGCTGACCTGACACGCTCGCTTCCATGTCTCTTGAACTACTGGATCCAAGTTGCAGCTGTCGGAACTACCAATACGTTGCAACTGGATCACAACGTCGTCCACCTTGGCTTTGAACTCAGAGTCGTTGTTTCCAATCCTCTTCTTCCCCGACTCATAGTAGTGGCCCAACTGCTCGTCGTTCAGCGTCTCCAACGGGACCTGGTTTTCAACCAGCTCAACTAGCAGCGTCGCAAAAGCTGAGCCGACGTCGCCCGTATGGCTAACGCGCGAGACCTTGTGGCCCCGAAACTCAAGCAAATTACTAATCGTGTCGCCGATCACACTCGACCGCAAATGCCCAACGTGGAGCTTCTTGCCATAGTTTGGCGCGCAAAAGTCCACGAGAATGTTTTTGCCCTCGCCTTCCGTAAAAGGTGTTGGCGTGACACCGAGCGTCGCCATGTCCACGACATGGTGCGCGAGCCACTTGTCGTCCAGCACCAGATTCACGAAGCCGCCTTTGGAAACAAACGCGTCGCGCACCAGCGGCTGGTTGCTAGTGTCCACATGCTTGATCGTGTCGCTGGCGAACTGTTCCGGCGAGACGCGCAGACGGTTGCCGAGCATCAGCGCGATGCTGCTTTGGTAGTCGGCGTTCGCCTGCATCGAACGACGCACGCCGAGGAACGGCGGCAACTTGAGCTTGGGCAGCTCGAGCACCGACGGGTGCGCTCGCTGCAGCGCGCCGTGCAGCACGCGCTGCAGTTGCGCCGAGCACGACAGCGCCGCTCGTCCCGACGCCATTACGGCTCGCTGTGTGGTGGTGGTCCATTGGCGTTCGGTGAGGTTGCACGAAGGTGATGTGGAAGTGGTAGTTGTACCTTCGCACGACCTCACCGAGCTCGAACCGCGCTCAACCACGGAGGGGAAACACACCGGAAGGAACGGAGCGAAGGGAAAGATGGCGGCGGCGACGTGCCCCGTGTGCCATGAGAAGTACGAGGACGCGTTCGCGTTCGCGCTCCACGTCGCCGAGTGCACGACGCCCCGCGATGCGTCCGCCCCGTCTGCGGCGGCCGCGCCCACGGCCAGCTGCCCCATGTGCCACGCCGTCTACACGAGCGAGATGGCGCCGCACGAGATCGAATTCCACGAGGAAGAGTGCGAGCGCGTGAATGAGTACGTTGGGCCCATCGTGCCCATGTCAGCGAGCGCCGTTGCTGCCGGCGGAGCCGGTGGCGGTAGTAGCGGAGGGAGCCGCGGACCGGCAAGCGGCGCCAAGCGATCCCGAGACAGTGCCACGGCCGCTGCCACGAGTTCCGCTGCGGCTGCCCCGGTGATCACGCTCTTTCCTGCGAACTGCGCGGTGTGCGACAGCGGAGGGCGCACGCTGCTGCACTGCTCGGGCAAGTGCGCGCGGTCGTTCCACCCATTGTGTATCGAAGAGATCAACGCCAAGGACTTTGCGGCCGACGGCACAACGAAAGCGAGCTCGAGCGGCGGATCGACAGCGCCAGCGTCGACAGTAGGCCACGTGTCTTTTGCGACGGCGATTGCGCGTGACAAGAAGGCGCTGCGGATGTGGACCTGTGGCGAGTGCACCCGCGGTCTCCACACCTGCCAGCTCTGTGGGTTCCTGGGCCACGAAGGCCACGAGATCGCGCGCTGTTCGCTGCCAAACTGCGGCTTCTTCTTCCATACGGCATGTTTGCGTGGCCAGAACCATCGTGTTCAGAGTCCACTCGTCTGTCAGCGCCATACGTGCTCGGCCTGCAACGCAATCGAGACCGACATGACCCAGTGCACGAGTTGCACCAAGTGCTGCAAATCCGTTCATACACGGTGTCGGGAATCGATCGGTGATGCATCGACCTCGGCGACGCAGACTCGAGGCCGTGGTGAAGTTCTCGACCCGAACTTCCACGTTTGTGATGCCCACAAACCCGAGGTAACCCAGACAGCAGCAGCTACGGGACGAAAGCTTGCCCAGTTTGCAGGTTTGAAGATGCACATCCGACCTGGTGACATTGTCATGATCTTGGAGTATGGCAATCTCCTCCTTCCTTCCACAGCAAAGGAGGCAGCACCGCAGGCATACAACCAGTGGGGCATCGTGCAACGTGCCGAGAACCTCGGCGATGGCATCTCGCCGGCATGGTGGACGCAGCTGCTCACGGTGGTTCTCTTCTCCGACAACAGCTCGATCTCGGTGCCGAATCGATACGTTCTGCCGTTGGGTACCATCCGTCATTACTCGAGTCCAACGCAGATGGTTCGCGATGCTATCAAGTGGCACGCGATGAACGAGATCCATGCCCGCCATTTGGAGCAGCATCTTTCGGATGCTAGTTCGCCTCAGTCAACAGTGCTCTCGGCTGTGGTATTGGCTTTCCAGGAACGTGCAAAGGCGCTTGGGTTATCGTCAGCAGACTGCATGGCGAATGCTGGAGATGGCTTCGCTGCGTGGCAGCGATTCATGGGTGCTGCTTCTCAGTCTTATCAGGATACGTCCGCGCCAGTATATGTTGCGCTTGATTCTCGTGGGGCAACCACAGCTGACATAGGCAATTCTGGATTGTCAGAGAGCTCTGATCGTGCCAAGACAAGATCACGAGAAGGTTCAGCCCATGATGATAGTGATGTGGACATGGACGACTCACGGGCACAATCCGAACGTCAAACTGATGCGACGAGCTCAAAATCAAATGCACCCCATGTTCGATCAGCAAATGATGCAGTGAGAGAACCTGTGGGAGAGGGTGTGAAGGAAGCGGTGGCGCGGCTGATTGAAGCGGTAGAGGCGGATAATCAACGTGGGACTCTGTTAGGAGGATCGCGAGAACTCCCGAACTTGACGCAGTCGTTGAAAGACCTCGTGAACCAATTGGAAGATGATGACATGAATGAAGACATGGATGGCGTCGTGGATCTGCAATTAGCAAATGCGGACGAGGATGAAGGTGCAGGCTTCGAAAACCGTCTCTCGATCGATGACTTGCTGAACCCGCTCAGCCAAGACAGCATGATTTCGCCGACTCTCGCTCCCTCTCCTTCCCCTCATCATCAAGACACAACTCAGATGGATAAGGACAGCCCACTTCAGCGTAGACGAAACGAGTCGACTGAACTCGACAAGGACTCGGTGCAAACCCAAAAGAGAGCACTTGACGACGTTGGCCGCAAGATGATAGACATGACTCCCACCGTGAAAGAGAATGGCCCTGAAAGTCACAGAAGCCCTGCGAACAAGAAGCCAAAACTTCACCACGAATCAAAGACTTCTGGCGACGTTCGATTCTCTCTCCTACCTGTGAATATCAACAAGCTCCGAGGTTCCGTGTTCAGCCGGCCTCCACTTTCGATTCCGCCTGCTTTGACTGCGAAGGAAAAGCTCGCGACTGAAGTGTCGAGCCACGTTCTTCACGACCTTCAGCTCCATGTGGATGCGTTTTTCGGCAAAGAGGATGAAATGGACGAGTGGAGTTTTAAGCGCGCTCCCGCAATACGACCTGCGTTTTATCGCCCGGCACCATTCCTGTATTGTGGACCACGCGTTGGCCGTCGCGTGGATGCGATTAGCCGCTTGCTGTTGTGCCAAGACAAGCGGAATCTGAAGTGTTTCTTGCGCCAGGCTCATCCATCTGGAGCATCTAGTACAATCCACTCCGGTCGACGCTCATGCTCGTTCGAGCCCGCTCGAGACGGTCGTTTGTCCTACATCTCGGTGGATCTCATGGGAATTCCTAACTTCCCCACGCTCGAGAAAGAGGTTCGAGGTCGTGTGGCTACCGCGCTCAGCACAAGCGAGCGGTCCAGCGGATGGAACGTGACCAGCGAGGCTCGCGACGATGACCCGCGAGACCCGGAGATCCAGCTTTCGTACTGTGTATATGACGGCTCGGAGCACGTGCTGCCGACGCACAAGTTCATGCGCATGCAGCAGCCCGAGTGGCTCTGCTTCTGCGCCAACGTCGTGCATCTCACGGCCACTGTTGTTGCCCAACACTAAAGCGAAAATGTAGCCATGTGGGTGTTCCCAACAGTTGGATGTTGCGCGAATGTCACTAGAATAGTGTCGACGAAAGATGATGGGGAGGAAAATTTGTTGGATACCTTGGCCTAAAAAAACCTCGAAAGTCCAACCAGCCATCACTCCTTTTTGCATCTGGTGCGAAGTGTGAGACCCTGCGGTGCTGCCAGTGTGTTCCAGTGTGTTTGGCCACAAGTGCAAATGCGACGAACGAGTCGCGACGACACCAAGTGGCGACGCGTTGCAAGGCTCACACTCGACTTTTCGCGACGCGAAGCATAGTGCGATGGATCGTGAGAGAAGGCGAGTCGACTCGTGCAGTTTGTGTGTCGTGGAACGCAGTAAATCGCGAGCAATCGAGCCCGGAAGAAAGAACAGAGCGTGATAAACGGCTTCTCAGGTTTGTACGGCGATTTTCTCTGCTTCCAAACCCCGTTTCGACTCATACGAACCATGCCCAAGTAGACCGTCGTCGTCGCTACAAGTTGGTGTCGAAGAAGGCGAGATATGATCATTGTGTGAAGAGCGCGCCACCGCCGATGTCCTGCTCGCATGTTCGCTGTCGGAAGGCTCCATGTTCTTCTCCCAATGGTTCAGTTCGGTCCACAAGGTGTCTCAACTTGACAACGATACTGACCAGGTCCAAAACGGCGGTTGCAGGTCCAGATCCACAAGCAGTTTCGCGCCCCAGCTCTGGAACATCCAGATGGCGCCCAGAACCGTGTGGTCCGGAACCCTTTTTCTGGCCGCCCAGAATTCCAGAAGGGGGCGCGTTGACCCGAAGAAGAATCTCGCGCGATATCTATCACATCCTGTCAAGTCCGCCACGTCGCCCATCCTGCCGCGCCTCTCCCATACAAATTCGCTGTCATCCTCAGCCCGACTGGCTCTTCGCGCACGCCATCCGTTTCGTGGTTCTGCAATTCACATTGCAATTCATTGCAATTCAATTGCAATTCAAACGGGTGGGTTTTTATAGAAAAACCAGATTTGAACGAACGGACGGGGGAGAACGGTTCTCTCTCTCCCCCCTCTCTCTCCACACGGCGGGTCGAGGGCGGGGATTTCGTTCCAGCCAAACCTCCAAAGGAAACCCGGGAAGACAGGAACGGCAGGAAGGCAGCGCAAGCAATCTCTCTGCTTCTTCATCTCTCCGTGGGCATCACTTGGTGGTCGACGCAGCTCCTCGACCCGTAGGTTTCGCTTGTTCTCGGCTCGGTCTATCGCCTCGCGGTTCTCCGGTCTCTGTCGGCGATCCCCTCGTCTCGCTACCGCTCTTCTCGCATCGTACCGGTTTTTCTCGTCGCCGAGAAAGCCACTCGCCCAGTCCCCGCTTGCGCGCCCCGCTCTACCGTCGCGCGCATCGGTCTTTCGTCATTCCCGCGCTAGCCTCGTCGTCCAGTTCCCGCTGCGCGTCGAGTCCGAACCAAAAAAAAAGTCCCGTTCCAATCCAAAACCTCCCATCAGAAAAAAAGAGTCTGCCTGAAGCAGCGCCACCTGTCGTAAGAAGCCTCTATCGAGTCGATCGTCGCGTGTGTCTACCTCAGCCAGCTCGCGTGTATCGTCTCCATTTGAATTTCCGCCCGTGTGCCTCCGTATTTTATGTGGTTTGATAGAACCTAAATTATCCTCAACCCCCAAACGGTGAGTCTCTCGCTGATGGATGGCGAGAGGCGCCCCCCGCTGACGTTTTTTCTCTCCGGTTAGTTGTTCGAACCCGTTCGTTCGCTTTCTCCATTCACGACACAACTCTTTACCCGCACTACTTTTCCTCAGCAAGCACCATGGCCAACGACTGGATTTTCTCCGACTCGGAACTTCGCTCTACGCCGTCTCAACGGGACGGCATGAAGATGAAGGACGAGCTCATTCTGCGCCGCAAGGGCTGTGACTTTATCGAGAAGCTGTCGAAACCGCTGGATCTCCCAAAACTCGCCATCGTCAGTGCTCAGTACTACCTCCATCGGTTCTACATGCGCCAGTCGTTCGTGCGCTACGACAAATATCTTGTGGCCGCAGCATGCGTGCTCCTCGGATCGAAGGTTGAGGAGTCGCCGAAGAAGATTGGGTATATCGCCAAGGAATACATTGCTGTCCGAAACATCGTGGAGAAGGACCAGGTGTTTGCCATTCAGAAGCACGACCCGCAAGTGATTGCGAGTCGCATTATCTCCATGGAAGGTGTTCTTCTACACACACTGGCGTACGACCTCACGATCACACATCCGTACAAGTTCATCAATGAAAAGGTCGACAAAGTCGTACGGCTTTTGCAGCTTCCTGAGGACGTTGCAAAGCGCCAGTGTGGCAAGATGAAGCAGGTGGCGTGGAGTTTCCTGAACGACAGCATGTACACGTGTGCTTGCCTCCGTGCGGACCCGGTCGACCTCGCTGCGGCTGCCGTGTACCTTGCCGGCTTGTACGAGAGCTACGTGCCCGACGAGCTGTGCACCGCCGACGGAGCACCGTGGTGGGAAGTGCTGTCGACTCCAGTGCATACCTTGCAAGGTATATTTTTTGCGCTCCTGGTTGGGTGGGGACAGCAATGTCCTTACCCGCAGTTTGCAAACTGTGGAATGTGTATTAAACGGTGTTGCTATGCTATGACTCTAGATGCGGCAACGTATCTTCTTGCGGCATACGCTGAGCCTTACATTGACACGAACGTGCTTCCAGCCGGTCTGGCCAAGCTCGTGTTCCTCTTCCACCCAACGCTCACTGCGGAAAGCCCAAACCATGTCGAAGCCTCCGTCTCCGGGGAACTGTCGCACAAGGTGGTGGCCGCATCGCCTCTGTGCGTGACATCGCCAGAGTGTGGCGGCAGCCAAGGCCGATCCCCGATCGAGCACGACTTCGATCACCACGACGATCTTGTTGGCGAGAAGAGTCCGATGGTGACGAAAAATGCTCACTTCACGAAGAAGCGACCGTACGAGTCAAGTGAAGCCTCGTCGCGTCGCGCCGTGAAGACTTTTCGGTGAACGTGTACGTGCCGTCGATGAAGAAGTCGGTGTTCCGGATCTGGAATGGCATTGGCGTCAATTCTAGTGAGCGATACCGCCCAACTGGAAAGATGCCAGTGTCACCCCCCCTGAAGAGGTTGTTGTTTACGTTGCACGAGGTATCTCGTGCTAGCGTGAACTTCACTGGAAGTGCTACTTCTAGGGACTTTTTGTTCCTTGATGTAATTCTTCCTCCTCGACGCATCCAGTTCGGCTGTACGATGCATCTCTCACGCGGCTCCTTTCGTGTCACCAGCCTTGTCGATCTGCGTGTTCATTCCGTGCTCACCATGATTGATAGGATTATTAGAAGCTAGCAACCCCGCCGTCACAAAAAGTCACCCTATTTAAAAACACAAACATGATGTACGAGCGGCAGCATATTTGAGCCTGCCGTTTCTTTTCAAACAAGACAGTTGCCTTCGTACGGATAAACTTTGGATTGGTAAATTTCCCCAACGGAGTCTTCAAACCATTGCAGGAGACTTCATGGCTGGCGACGTGTGGGCTTCGTCGTTTGACTGAATGTATGCTGTGTATTTCGCAGCAGACCCATTGATCTACAAGCCATCTCAACCTTAGCGGTTAGAAGCGGTTGAATCCGGGTTTTTTAGCCACGCACCAAATGAGCAGGGTACTTCTTCGCGTTCTTGGCGATCTTATCTTGAATAGCCGTCGAGAAGTCAACGTTGCAACGGTCAGCGAGGCGAACGAGGTAGATTGCGACATCGCTGAGCTCTTCACCCAGGTGTTCTCGCTCTGCCGGAGTCCAGTCTTGCACAAGCGAGATGGAGATAGAAGTGAAACACTAAAATGCATCACCACGAAGTTGTAAACTCACCGTCGACAGAAATGTGGTCCCCCTTCCACTGAAAACACTCGCACAGCTCGCCCATCTCGCCGGTGAGTGCAAGCACCAAATTTCGTGGTGTGTGGCCCTAGTCGTAGTCGACGATTGATTAAGCTACGAAATATCACGTCGCCCAGTTTCCTTGCTTACCGACTCCCAGTTGCGTTCGTCCACGAACTTCTTGAGCTGCTTTCGAAGTTCCTCGAGCGTCAGGGTCGGTTCGAACTTGCTAGACGACTCGGCTCCACTTGGTGGAGAAATGGCAGTGGCTTTTTGCGAGACGCTGGCCTCGTACGCCGTATACTTCTGCATCGAGCCATCGATCTAGATCACAGAGTAAGGTTCATGATTCCAGGACATCAAATGTGCCACCAGGGGACAGCCGCACCAGTTGCGCCGGGTACTTGCGCGCATTCTTGACAATCTTGTCCTGGATCGCGGTTGGCAAGTCGACGTTGCTGCGGTCCGCGAGACGGATGAGGTAGGCAGCCACGTCGCTGAGCTCTTCACCGAGATGCTCTCGCTCGACGGGCGTCCAATCTGCCAGTCAGCATGGCATCAGTTTCCGGCACCGCAGAATCCACGGACAGCTAGAGGAGAGCCTTACCGTCGACAGAGATGTGGTCGCCCTTCCATTGGAAGCACTCGCAAAGCTCACCAACTTCTCCCGCGAGCGCGAGCACTAAGTTGCGCGGGTTGTGGTTCTGCACAAAAGACAACGTGAGCGTCGCATTTGCGCAGTGAGGAGCGAGCGCTGGCTGCTTACTTGTTCCCAGTTGCGCTCGTCCGTGAACTGCTTGAGCTGCTGGCGCAGCTGCTCGAACGTCAGCGTCGGCTCAAACTTGTCCTCCCGCTGCGCCGTCGTCTGGTGCTTCTGCTCGTTCGTTTGATGCACCGGAACGCTCTCTACTGACGTCGCAACGGCCGCCACCGCGGCAGCCTTTTCGATGTGGGTGTCCATTTTGTCGACGTGCTGCCGTTGTCGCTCAATTGTGGTCAAGAGGTTTTCCCTCGTTTGAACGACCTAGATCGCCATGTGCGGCATCTCGCTGGTGCTGGAGCGTGCGGATGCCGCTGCAACTCCGCTTCCGCTGCTCTCTGACAACCACCTCGCGCAGGATATTGAGAACCGTCTTCGGCAGCGAGGACCCGACCATTTCGGGCTCTTGAATCGGTCTGTGGGCCCCGCAGTCGGCTCCGACAGCGAGCAGTGGCAGCTTCGGCTCTGTAGCGCTGTGCTCCATCTGCGTGGCGACGCGCTGACACCACAGCCGATGGAAGACGCCAGTGGCAACATCCTCTGCTGGAACGGTGAGGTTTTTGGGTACTGTAACGCGGATGGCGTTGCCGTGGACATTGAGCACGGCAACGACACGCGGTGGCTCAGCGACCTCCTGTATGAGCAAAGCCAGGGAAGTAGCACTGCTGAGGAGCTCACGGAACGCGCTGTGGGAGTACTTCGACGCATCCACGGCCCCTTTGCGTTCGTGTGGTTCCACGCGGCGTCGAAGCGCTTGTTTTTCGGCCACGACCGTTTTGGTCGCCGCAGTTTGTTGTTCGACGCCGGTGCCCACAACGCTGTCTTCACCGGCGATGCGGCTTCGGCCGACAGAGAGTCGGTCGATATGTCGAACCTCGAGCGACTCGTTCTCAGCTCCGTCGCTCAAGACACGTCTCGCCTCGCGTTCGAAGAAGTCCCATCCAACGGCATCTTCGTGGTCGATCTCTCGAGTCGGCAGCTCTGTTTCCACGCCCACGAATCAATTCCATCAGCGCCAGAAGATCGCCACATCCTCCCGGTCTCTGATCGTTATGGCTGCGGGCTCCCGCCGCTGGCTCGCGACTCTGACTCGCCTCTAGAGCGTGCGGCCCACGGCTTGTTGATGGCACTGAGCAACGCCGTCGGCGTACGCGTGCGCACGATCCCCCACAACTCGACCAAATCCCCGCGTGTCGGCGTGCTCTTTTCCGGCGGCCTCGACTCGGTCGTACTCGCAGCGCTCACGCACTACCACGTTGAAGACCCCGGCGAACCCATCGATCTGCTCAACGTTTGCTTCGACTCGGCGTCCCAGTTCAAGTCGCCCGACCGACTTGCCGCGCAGGTCTCGCACCATGAGCTGTGCCAGCTCTTTCCGACTCGGCAGTGGCGGTTGGTGTGCGTGAACGAAGTGTATGGAAGCGTTTTACACAACCAGGACGAGATCCTAGCGCTGCTGCGGCCGTGCAACACGCACATGGACTTCAACATCGGCGCCGCGTTCTGGTTTCTCGCGCGCGGCGAGGGCTCGCTCTCCATAGCGAGCAGGGATCTACAAATGGGAGACTCGCTGCAAGAACTCAACGGGTTCCTGACGCAGAATCGTGTCTCGGCCGTTCAGCTCGAGGGAGAAGCTGACGTCCAAGCGTTGAATCTGTTCGCCGTCGTGGAGAGTGGCTTGTGTCCTGCAACCAAGTGCAAGCGCAAGCTCAAACCCGGATGCACACTCGGTCTCTGTCGCCTGTGTTGCTTGAAGGTCCAGAAACTTTTGACGAAGCTGCGTAGCACTGAAGGTGAGAGGGTAATCAACGAGCACGAGGCCGCAGCCTGTCGGAAGCAGCTCCTCTCACTCGTCAGTGCAGAAGGAGAGGAAGAAGAGCGTATGCGACGCCTCAATGAGCTCGTGGACGTGTGCAGAACCCACTGGCCGTCGCCAAGAGCTAGTATTTGCCGCGTGCATCGCGTAAAGAAGGCCAGCGAGGACGAGAAGACGATGGAGTCGATATCGCCTCTCGAGTGGAGCAACAAGCCATCGGCAGAATACACGACCTCTGCCCGAGTTCTACTTGTAGGCATTGGGGCCGACGAGCAACTGGGCGGCTACGGACGCCACAAAGTTGCCTTTCTCAAAGGTGGCTCCGAAGGTCTCAAAAACGAACTCGCTCGCGACATGGAGCGCATCTGGAAGCGCAATCTCGGCCGTGACGACCGCTGCATCTCCGCCCACGGACGAGAGGCGCGGTTCCCGTTCCTGGATGAGACCGTCGTTGGGTACATCGCGTCGCTGCCCCTCGACTGCGTCTGCGACTTCGAGCAGGCTCGCGGCCAGGGCGACAAGCGCGTGCTGCGCGTCGCCGCCGCGATGCTCGGGCTCGTCAACTGCGCCGGTCTCGCCAAGCGTGCGATCCAGTTCGGCACGCGCATCGCCAAGCACGCCAACGTCGCGGCGTTCGGCAGTAATCGCCAGGCTTCGGGCGACGCCGCGATCGTGCTGCTGCCGCGCGGCCACGACGGAGACGAGGACGACGAATAGACGCGATAGACGGAGAAAAAAGGTAATAGACTTGTTGGGGTGTAGTGTGGCTTACTCGGCCTTGGCGCCGGGGGCGTCCGAGGACAGCGCGTCGATCTTGGCGACGCTGAGCTCTTCCCACTGGTCCGAATCTGTCTCACAAAGACACTCTCGGTCAGCACCCACGACCGCACGAGCAGCCTCCGCGTACTCACTCTCTTTCTTCCAGCACATGTACACGACGCTGTCGTTCTGGATGTCGTGGTCCGCAAGCGTCCCGACATCCGTGAGCTCCTTGCTCTCCTTGGCCTGGAGACCGTTCCAGAGCTGGATCTGAGACGGTCCGCTCAGGCGGAAGAGCGCCGCGAGCTTCTCCTTGACGCTCAGGAACGTGTCGCCCGGCAGCGCGTCCAGAAAGACCGTCTGGTTGCGGCGCTTGACGCGGATGTACGGCGGGATCTTGCGGTCGGTCATGTTGCCGTTTGGCGGTGGAACGGGAAAAGGAGCGGGTGATACCTCTGTTATAGCATACTTATGCGGGTTTAACCCTTGTTAATAGGTACTGTCTAAGGTTATGATGCTGTTATACAGTGGAGGAGGTTCACGCCTATGAGGACACGAAAGGTCGTGGCGTAATGGAGCTGTTGAATTCGGTTGCTTCACTGCATGGATTGGGCTCTTCACACTGATCTCCACGCATATTCCTCTGGTCAATCGATCACCAGCTACCATGATCCCGCCGCAGAGCTCGCTGGTCAAGTACAACAGCCCGATCCTCGTCAACTCGACCAAGGAGAAGGCCTTCAAGCTGAAGAACAAGGCTCCGGGGCCACCCAAGTCAAACCAGACGCAGCCCGCGGAGACGCCCAAGCCCACGCTATTCACTGGGAGCCGCACACAGTCACAGTCGCAGACCGAAGACATCCTCAACTCGATCCTTCCGCCGAAGGAGTGGACCGAGGACGGACAGCTCTGGGTGCAGTACGTCTCAAGCACTCCAGCGACGCGACTAGACGTAGTGAATCTGCAAGAGCAACTAGATCTGCGCTTGCAGCAGCGGCAAGCCAGAGAGACAGGGATTTGTCCTGTCCGCGAGGAGCTCTATGCCCAGTGCTTCGGTGAGAAGCCGAGATATGTGGACTCAAATGGACTGCGAAACTGACATCTCGTGCCGTTTGACTAGATGAATTGATCCGCCAGATCACCATCAACTGCTCCGAGCGTGGTTTACTACTTCTCCGCGTGCGTGACGAAGCGCGGATGACCATCGCGGCCTATCAGACGTTGTACGAGAGCAGCATCGCCTTCGGAATGCGGAAGGCGCTTATGGCCGAGCAGAAGAAGATGGAGGCCGAGCAGAAAATCCGCCAACTCGAAGCCGAGAATCGTGAGCTTCTCGCTCAGACGGATGAGCTGCACACGCGATGTGAGGCCGTGCAGCGGCGCGAGGAAGAGCGGAAGGCCAGTGATGAGAAGAAGCACCAGGAAGAGGTGGAAGTGTTGCGGAAGGCGAACGATCAGCTCAAGGCGAGCCTCGAAACACTGCTCTCGGCGCCAAAGTGAAAAACGAGCTACAGTTGCTTGGTAACACCTAGTGTATTGAAGGAGAATGCTATCTATGGGTTTTCTATCGCTCCTTTGGCGTAGTGACACCGGTGCTCGGGACGATGCGAGTCTGGTGTGGATCCGTGGAGCAAAGCGAGTACGTGCTGCTCCGTCGAGTCAGCAAGCGCGCTGGCATTATAGCCGCCTTCAAGGACAGACACGACGCGGCCGTGACACGTCTGCCAGGCCATTCGGATGATCTCGTTGGTGATCCAGTAGAAGTCGTCCGCCCGGAGCTTCATGTCAGACAGCGGATCGCTCGCGTGGCCATCAAAACCCGCCGATATAAGGACGAGCTGGGGCTTGAACGATGCTACGCGAGGCCAAACTGTGTCCAGAAACCGATTACGATATACTTCGCCAGACGAACGCGCCGGTAGAGGAATATTCACAATGTTGTCGTGCTTGCCCTGCTCGCGGGCGAAGCCCGAGTGAGGATACCACGGCGACTGGTGGAGCGACACGTAGAGCAGACGCGGTTCGTCCTCTACTCGCTTTTGCGTACCGTTACCGTGGTGGACATCAAAGTCGATGATAGCGACGCGGTCGAGCGCGTATTTATCGAGTGCGTGGAACGCGCCGATGCCGATGTTGTTGAAGAAGCAAAAGCCCATCGACCGCTGCGGCTCGGCGTGGTGTCCAGGCGGACGGACGACGCAGAACGCGTTGCGGGGCCGTTGATATTCTGGCGTGCTGTCGAGTTCACTGTCATGATGCAGTAAGACGCGGTCGATGGCGTGGCAGACACCTCCGGCCGCCAGCAAAGCGGCCTCGAGCGTGTGTCGCATGAGAATCGTGTCGTCGTCGATGTCGATAAACTCGAATTGCGCGTAATACGCAGCTTTACCTTTCGGTTTCTGCGGCTGCGCGCGGTGGTGATGAGATGAATGATCATGTATGGCTGCCGAAAACCCATTCTGAGGCTTGGCCATTGTGCCGTTGGTTCCGTTCATAGCCCCATTCATGGCCCCGTTCAGCGTGCCGTTCAGCGTGCCGTTCAGGGTGCCGTTGGTGGACACATCCGGGCTTTCAGCGCTTTTCTGCAACTCGAGCGCATCTAGTGCAGCCATGCTTCGCTCGATCTTCGCCGCGAGCTTGTGGATCGAGTCGACGTGGACTTCGGAGTGGAACCGGGTGAGCTGGTCAATCGTCGCGGGCTCGTAACTCTGCGAGACCGCCACCGTTGGAATCCGCTCCAGCAGCCGATCCATCACAAACTGCAGGCGCTCGGGGCGCTCGGCGCGGTGCGGAATGCGGTGACGGGCACAATGCGGATGGGTCACTAGGAGGGTGCGCCTGCCGAACACGACGCCGTCGATGACTTCCCGCCAGAGCCGACTCACGCGCTGCAATTCGCGCCACGCGGCCGCGTCCTCTCGGACCAGCAGACCGCTGCGCACCAGCGCGACGAGCGCGAAGGTCTGCGCGCGCTGCGCGTCCGTGGGGACGCCGCACGCGCCGCCAACGACGCTCATCTCGTGAGCAGCTCTGGCTCGAACGAAGAGAGTGTGTGTGGACTGACGTCGACAAGCTAAACCTCATTGGAGTGACTACTGTAATTACTCGATAGTGGAGGGACACTGATAGTGACAGTCGAGCTCCTCCCGATCTTAGGAACGCACTTTCTCACCTGTTGAGCGGCAGTTGCACTCCTCGTCTTCACGCCATGGCGGCTCTCATCCTCGTCGGGGCAGCGCGTTAGTTTATTACGTCTCGCTTGATCAATCGCAGTTTCGTCCGACCAGTCTCTGATATTCGGCGCGCCACGAACGATGCCTCCGAAGAAACTCGTCAAGAAATCGTCTGCCAATGCCAGACCATCCGCCTCCAAAGTGAAAGTGACAGCCCCGAAGGCGTTCTCGAAAGGCAAGCGCACAGCCAAGATCGCCAAGGCCAGACAGAAGCCCAAAGCGCAACTACACTACACGTCGAAGTACCGATACGTGCAAGCAAAGACCTTCGCTCGCCCGAGAAGCTCCAAGTCCCACAAAGTGGTTGTCAAGGAGTACGTGTCCGCCGCATCCAACTCGGGGGACACGGTGACGATCTACGTGCTTGCGCTGATGAATGGCAAGTTCTACGTTGGCAAGACGTCGAGACCCAACGTCGAGGAACGGCTGTACGAGCACCAGCAAGGCAACGGCACCGCTTGGACCAAGCTCCACCGGCCGCTGCATGTGGTGGAAATCCATCGCAATGCGGATCCTTTCGACGAGGACAAGATCACTAAGAAGTGGATGCTCAAGCACGGCATTGCGAACGTCCACAACAGTGCTACCGTTGTGGACGGGAAGGCCATGACACTGAATCGTGCTACGCAAAGTCCCACGCGAACGGCGCGAACTGGTGCCTCCGCTGTGGTCGAGAGGGACACGAAGAGCCCTCGTGTTACGCAAAGTCTCATGTCGTCTTGGGCGAGATTGTCGAGTCTGAGGGCGAGTCGTCTGAGGAGGAAGACGAGGGGGAAGAGGAGGACGGCGAAGACGAAGCAGCTGGCGACGGAGCCAACGTCAGAGACGAGTGCAAGCGCTGTGGACCTGGAGGGCATGCCATGGAGTCATGCTACGCGAAGAGCCATGGGAAAGGACCTAACTGGTGCCTTCGATGCGGTCGGGAAGGTCACGCCGAGGCTTCGTGCTATGCGAAGAGCCACGTTTCAGGCGCTCCGATTGATGCAGGAGGGGCAACCGCTCACGCCATAGACAGAAGTCATACCGTGAGCGCATTTGTTAGTTGGCGTTGAGTATCACATATGTACAATCCAACGCCATTTGCGGCAAGCGCACGGATCGCCGATTTGTGCATGTGATGTGAGCGCGACGGTCACAGTGCTGCTGGCGCAGCGCGGGGTGTTCGATCGATTGTTCGCCTCATGCACCCCAACGGTCATGGCTACATTACTAATACAAGAGCATCCCGATGCGTAAAATTCCTTTACAAGAGCATGAAGTTTACCAACATTCTAGCACCTGAATTACCAAAACACGGTGGAGTTGTCAGTTGGGCCTCGTGTGTCAAGACCTCAGCGGCGTCATCTCATCTCCTCGCTCGCTTCTCTCGCACTTCGCCGCTCGCCGTCGCCATGTGCAGCCCGCCGCCACTGCGCCACCACTCGTACGCGAACCTGCGCGACGTGGTCTTCAAGCACCTCCACTGGGTCTTCGAGGTCGACTTCGACCGCGAGCAGCTCCACGGCTACGCCGAATACAAGATCGAGTACGTTGCCGACGTCGACCGCGACTCCGAGCCCGTCGTGGTCCTCGACACCAACCACCTGACGATCCACAGCGCCGCGGTCGATGGGCGAGAGGTCGCCTTTGAATTGTCTAAGGCCGATCCGGTCTTTGGCAGTGCGCTGACTGTGCCGGTGCTGCCTGGCACCAAGAAAGTGCGCATCCACTACTCCACGACCGCTGCTTCGAGTGGGCTTCAGTGGCTCTCCAAAGGCCTGACGGCGGGCAAGACCCACCCGTACCTCTTCACGCAGTGCCAGGCCATCCACGCGCGGAGCATCGTGCCGTGTCCGGACACGCCGGCGGTCAAGTTCGCGTACTCAGCGACGGTCACCGTGCCCGAGTGGTGTACGGCCCTGCTCAGCGCCATCGCCGCCGACATGCCCAAGGGATCTCCGGACAGCGCGCGAGTCAAGGGCAAGCGCGAGGTGACTTACCACCAGGAGGTGCCTGTTCCGTCGTACCTCCTCGCGATCGCAGCGGGGAAGCTTGAGTCCATGGAGATCGGTCCGCGCAGTCGTGTATGGGCCGAGCCCTCCGTTGTCGCCAAGGCCGCACACGAGTTCGCGCAGACAGAGGAGTTCATCCAGTGTGCCGAAGAAATCACGGGCCAGAAGTACGTCTGGAAGCGATACGACCTCGTGTGTCTGCCGCCGTCGTTCCCGTACGGCGGCATGGAGAACCCGTGCCTGACGTTCGTGACACCGACGCTGCTGGCGGGCGACCGCTCGCTCGCGGACGTCGTGGTGCACGAGATCTCGCACTCGTGGACGGGCAACCTTGTGACCAACCACACGTGGAAGGACTTTTGGCTCAACGAGGGCTGGACCGTGTGGCTTGAACGCAAGATCTTGACCAAGATGACCAACGACCCGACCGTGTACGATATGAAGGCGACGATTGGACTCCAAGGTCTGCGCGAGTCTGTCAAAGTCTTTGGAGAGACCCACCCGTACACGCATCTGGTGCCGGACAGTGATGGTGTGGATCCTGACGACGTCTTTTCCCGCGTGCCGTACGAGAAGGGCTTCAACTTCCTCAACTACCTCACCGAGGTCGTCGGAGGACGAGACGTCTTTGAGAAGTTCGCCAAGGCCTACATCAAGCACTTCCGCTTCAAGACGCTCACGACCGACGAGTTCCAGACCTACTTC
>JAADVR010000183.1:0-50827 GCA_023335855.1 Pythium scleroteichum
GATCGCACGGTGATCCTCGTCGCCCACCGCCTTTCGACTATCAAGAGCGCGGACCGCATCGCTGTGATCTTCGACGGAGAAGTCGCTGAGTTGGGCACTTTTGACGAACTGTCGGCACACCCGGACAGCATCTTCTCGCAGCTAATCCTTCGGTCAGCAAACTAACACACAGGAACGGGAACACGAAGACACAGAACTAGAGAATATTCATTTGCTTAGAATGGAAAGGTTCTGAGGGGTCGAATGCGCAAACCTTAAACCGTATGATCACCACGCGTTGACTCGAAGTAGTGTTTCGCCCAATCCTCATGGTTGCCAACCGTTATGTCGAAATCCATGCTCATGACCTTGAGTGCGGACAAGCGCATCACAACGTCGCGCTGCGCAGGAGTCAAGAAGGTCGACGGGTTCGTGTTTCCTTCATCTTCTGGACTTCGTGCACCCCGAGCGGCAACATCGTACGCCACCTGGACGAGCTTATAGACATGTTCGTCAACGTCACCCTCGAGAGCCAAGGTCTTAGCAATGATCTCATCCCAGCCAGGGAGTGTCGGGAGCACCGACTCGGCTCGTTCACATGGATCTTGAGCAGGTAACGGGGGAATTTCGTGCATCGTGAAGGCGCTCAGTGCCATGCGGAACCAGACCTTCCAGGCTCGAGTGCGGTCATCAGCTGACAGCAAATGTTCGACCTGGTGGAGCGACCACGCACTGGTCGTCGCGTGGAGCAGCACAAAATCGTTCGTTGGAGCCAGGTTGAAGAGCCATAATGAGAAATCGAGGGCAACGTGACCATTCAGGCCACGGAACTCGAACTGATCGACGATGTCCTTCACTGCTCCGAACAGCTCCGGTTTGCCGCGTACTCCATCGCTCGAGAAGCACATCAACCGGCGCTGTATGTCGCCTTGTACTTGCTTAGCCATGATCGGAGTCTTCATGTGAGTGTGGAGCAGGTCCAGCAGCGCTTGGTCCTGTTGCACAGCCCGAGCGATGTCCAGTGCTGCCTCTCTCGTGAACGGTTTTGTTGAGTGGGACGACGCGTTGGTCAGAACATGGTCGTCCTCCGGCGCATCAAACGACAAGTACGAGAAATGCAGGTATGCGAGCCCTTCCGCGATCAACAGTTCGCCACCGACGCGGTACGCGTAGCCCAACTGGATGATCCCGTGAAGCAACGCGCCGGCGAGACCACCGACGAGGTCGGGCAGATGTTGAGTCACCGCGCCGTCTGCAGTGAGGTGCTGGATCTCAGCCTCGTACATGGCGCGGAGACCTTCAAAGTTCTCGCGCTTGCCAACGAGCGACTTGGCATCCGCGAGCCGCACGACCGCCGGCGCCTCTTCGTCTCTGGTGCGGTCCTCCACTACACCCAGCTTCTTGACGTAGCGCTCACCGAATGCCTCGATGTGTGACTCGCTGGCGCCGAGCTCTCCGAGCGCCACGAGCCCGTGGAGGAGGTGGTTGGACAGGTACCCGCCGTACTCCATGCGGTAGGCGTGCGCGGACCACTGCTTAAGGTACTTGTCGCGCACGAAGAGCAGGCGCTGCGGAGCCGTCGACGTCGTCGCCATGAAGATCGCAGATTGCGGAGTGGGCGAGGCCGCGAGGAGGACCGATGCCTGTCCCGACCCGAGCAATCGCGTTTGCGCGAGACCGACACTCCTTCGAAGCCAATCACCATTCCGGTGATCCGCTCGGCAGCTTCAAGTTCGTTGCTGTCCCAGATCGGGTAGTCTGGGGCGCACCACAGGTACAACAATGGGACCATGTCCCACCTCTCGCCTTGGCACGTTCTTGTGGGCCGGTGGGTACTATGCAACAACGAAGGGTCTCTGCCGCGTGGTCAGATTCAGTATTCTTTATCGGAGGGGACCATGTTGACGCCAAGAGCATTGGAGCTGGTTAACGGGTCCATTCTGCCAGCTGCAACCATGGCCACCAGCGGCGACGCGTGGTCGCCATCGTCCTGGAGAAGCCTCCCCATCAAGCAGCAGGCGCCCTACAGCGACGTCAAGGCGCTCGACAAGGTCTACGACAAGTGTGCGTTCCGTCCGCATCGCGCGCAGGCTCGTGAAATCTAACTGACTCGGTGGATCGCAGTGCGCACGCTTCCCGGCCTCGTGTCGGTCAAGGAGATCGAGACGCTCAAGCAGCAGCTCGCAGAGGTCGCCGATGGCAAGCGCTTCTTGCTCCAGGGAGGTGACTGCGCCGAGCGCTTCCAGGACTGCCAGGCGGACCTGATCGAGAAGAAGCTCAAGATCATGATCCAGATGAGTCTCGTGCTGGTCTGGGGAGCGCGCATGCCCACGGTTCGCGTCGCACGCATGGCTGGCCAGTTCGCCAAGCCGCGCTCGAGCGACACTGAAGTGCTGGACGGGGACGTCGTTCCGAGCTTCCGCGGTGAGAACATCAACGGGTACGAAAAGGAGAACCGCGAGCCCGACCCGAACCGCCTGCTGGAAGGATACTTCCACAGCGCGACGACTATGAACTACGGGCGCCTGCTTATCAACTCGGGCTTTGCTGACATCCACGATGCCGGCAAGTGGGACCTCGACTTCGTGCAGGCCTCCACGCGCCGTGAGGAGTACCAGCACATGGTGGACCAGATCTCGGACAGTCTCCACTTCGTGCACATGTGCGGCGTTGGATCGGACAATGCGCATTTGAAGACAGTGGATTTATTCATCTCCCACGAAGGACTGGAGCTCGGATATGAAGAGACCATGACCCGCCAGATCGACGGCAAATACTACAATGTGGGCACCGACTTTTTGTGGATCGGGGACCGAACGCGTCAGCTCGATCACGCCCATATTGAGTACTTCCGAGGTATCGAAAACCCGATTGGAATCAAGGTCGGCCCGAGCATGAAGGCCGACGAGCTCGTCCCGCTTATCCGCAAATTGTGGCGCGACCCTGAAAACAACCCGGGCAAGATCACGCTGATCACACGCTATGGCAACAGCAAAGTCGCTTCGCTGCTCCCAAAGCATATCGAGGTGGTCAAGGCCGCCGGTCTCAAGGTGATCTGGGCCTGTGATCCGTGCCATGGCAACACGATCACGGCTGAGAACGGCTACAAGACGCGTCCGTTCGACCGCATCTTCGGTGAACTCAAGCAGACGCTCGAAGTACACCGCCGCATGGGCTCGACGCTCGGCGGCGTGCATTTTGAGCTCACGGGTGAGAACGTGACCGAGTGCATTGGCGGCCCCGAAGGCATCAACGAAGTGGATTTGCCTCTGCGCTATACGAGCTTCTGTGACCCTCGTCTCAATTACTCGCAGAGCATGGAGGTCGCCTTCCTGTTGGCCAAGTCACTGTCTGTGAATCGCGACGTGGCGCCGCTGAATGAGAACGGACGCCACCGCAAGCGCTCGCTCGAGTTTGAGCCTAACAAGCGCCAGCACACGGAGAACGTGCAGTGAAGCACCCTACTAACAATAGTGGAACAGGATGCAGGGTGTTACAGGACACGTAAAGTCCAATGAACAATGCAGATAATATTTCGGCAACGAGGCCCTGTGTTCTACCGCTAAGCCAACTCAAGTTCGACGCCAGCGGTCTCCACCGTCGGTGCGGCGAGCGCTGGACGAGACTCGGGGTCGGCTTCCTTGCCGTGAATCGCGTTGCGAGCCTTGGCCGTGCGAAGAGTGGATGCCGAAGGCGCGTAAAGATACTCGAGCATGAACACGTAGATGTTGAAGAGCGCAACGTAGGAGGTCCAGGAGCCGCCAGTGGTAGGTGTGGGCGAGAACGAGCCAGCACCAAGCCCCATGAAGCACGTCAGCACCATCCAGAAGCTCAGGATCAGCAAGTAACGGTATCGCGGTCGTTTGGCTTTGACTTCGTGCCGACTGAGGACGCAGAGAGTGAGGAACCAGCCCAGGTAGACAAGGCTACAGAGCGCCATAAGTGCACGAAGCAAAGCAAAATTATGGTTGGTCTCGAGTGGATCCCACGTCGGGTCGTTAGTCATGTAGTACTTGATGTACCCGTGGTAGCACACCTGAATGAGCCAGAAGAAGACAACGAAGCTGGCCTTGGGCACGAAGAACGAGCGGTTGGATATGCCGGCCTCGCGACCCTGGAGCCGCATGTTGTCGAGCGCGATGAGCCAAAACAGCAGCATCATCTGGAAGAACGTAGCTTGGAAGAGCACGGTGAGGATCTTGAGCGAGCTGCCGCCCATCGAGGCCTCGAGCGCGTAGAAGGGGTCGTTGTACAGCACAAGGGCAATACCAAGCGCGAGCACCCAGTTCTGCTCCATCGTGAGCTCGCTTACGTTGAGTAAACTGAGATTGCGGTTGTACCAGATCACGAACAGCCCCGAGACGACCAGGAAGAAGTATTTGACACCGAGCATCCAGTGCGTGAACTGGGTGGTGCCCCAAGTCTTGCGGAACTGCGGGTCGCGGCCGTTGATGGGCAGTGGGTCCGAGGCGTTGAAAAGAACGTCGACGCGGTACTTGACGAAGTCGATCTCAGTGAAGCGTAGAAAGTATTGGGCCTCACAAAAGAGCTCGTTCTGCTCGCAATCCACAACCAGAAGCTGGCTGGTTTGGTCTGGCAGCAAGTCCACAAACGAGAGGTTATCCCCGGACGACTTGTAGTACCCGCGTACGTGGGGCGTGAGCGTGACGGCAAACGAAGAATATCGCGTCGTGTCGTTGTTGGGGAACGCCACACCGAGGTAAAAGTATCGGTTTTCTTGAGTGATACCATCGACGCCGAAGGAGTAGTGAGCAAACAAAAGTTCAGCCTCTGGGTTGTCTACCGACACCGGCCGAGACGTCGTGGCAGTGCACTTGTCCAACATACACCCCAGCATCGTCGCCTCCTCTGTCTCACTCAGGCGCAGTAGCATGTCGACAACGTCTGCGGCGGACGATCCAACGGCATCAAGCGTGGCGCTCGGTAGGGTTGTGGCGTTGGTTTCGTTCGCACACGTCAGAAAGTTAGCCCGTGAGAACTCGGACGTGCATCTCGAACCAGAGCTTGTGAAGTCTGACTTTGCGACGGGCGGTGAGCCAGCGTAGCCTACGATCGTGAAGAGCAGCACTGTCGCGGCCGCGAGCGCGCACATGGTCGCGAGCTTGAGCATCGAGATGACCTCGATGTGCATGAATGAGCCACCGCCGTGGCGTGCATCGGCTGAGCCAGGTTTCATCGTAGCAGGTTGGGAGCACGACGACAACTGCTTGCTCTTCTGCCAGGAGTGTTTAGATGCAGCGTAGCATCCCACGGCGTTGAGGATCAAATTGGGTGCGTTACATTCCTGAAACCGCTGGAATTCCACTTCACCGTCGCACCAAAGCGAGTTCCGTCCTGTCAACTCGAAAAGACGCCGACCAACTTCATGACAAGGCGTCGGACGTGCGAATGAAGCCCGCCAAGACAGTCGTGCGACACTCGTTGGGTCGCATCGTTCTGCTCTGCTGTGTCTGTACCATTCTACTTGCTCGGGGCGTTGATCTCAACCTCGCAGCTCTTGCCCACTTCGTGCGATGGTACAATGTTCGTTTTGTCGCATTCTACGGTCCCAAGACAAAGGCCGTTTGGGACCTTTTCCGCCGCGTTGGGATGTCGATGCCGGATGAGTTCTACGAGTCGCTCGACTTCGCGACTGCTGTGATCGTCGCGACTTCGCTGTTCCACCTGATCGAGCGTCTGCGCTGTCTACTCTTGAGCAAAATCTGTCGATCTCGAGCTTCATAGCGTCACCTCTTCGCTGGGGCTGAACTACTAGAGGGCGAGTTCAATAGCGGAAGTTTGGGGATTCGATCAATTTGGCGTGGTGGCTTGAGTCCCGAAGGGCGAGCCACTCCACTAGTTGCGGATGGTGCTGGAGGACACTTCTGTTGCTGGAGAACAGGAAGGCAAGTCGTCGGTTCGGAGTGCTTCACAAGTGAGGCCGAGGGTGATGGCCTGAGTGGTCGCTGGCTCGCATGCTGGACCTGCTGTTGCTCCAAGTGCAAGATCTCATCAGCGGAAGCTTGGATCATCTTGCTCTGCTCGCGAATGACGTCTTGGAGGCTTGAAAGCATACGCTGCAGCTCAAGCATCTGGTCGTCGTGCTCGCGAAGTTTCTCATTCAGTTGCTGCGTAACGAGCGCTTTGACTAGCTCCACGGCCTCCTGCTTCATCACGCGCCTCTTGGCTTTCTTGGGCTCAGATTTTTGTTCCTGGCCTGGCAATTGGCGCGTATCCTGCTCTCGTTGCCTCTTTCGTACTTCGTCAGCCTCGTGTCGCCGCTGCTCTTCTTCCAGTCGTTCTCTCTGTTCATGCAGCAACCTGGTCTCTCGTTGACGAGCCATTTCGACTCGCTCAGCTTCAACATGCGCGAGCCACTTGAGGTACACCACACGATGACGCATCCACTGCTGAATGCGTATGGCTGCTTCCTCTTGTCGGGTGGTGTTGTCGTGCTGTCCTTTCTCTCTTGCCGAGCTCGCGCGCACCGCGAGCCAGCGCTGGATGGCAAGTGCTGCCGAGGACTGTCGCTGCTGCAGCTTGGCCTCTTGTGATCGCTTCACATTCTTGCGGAGCGACTGCGTGATAACTGCTGAGGCCTTCTGCCGGCGCTTGCTCTCGTGCTTACGTTGTTGTTCCCGGTGATGAAGGCGGTACTGACGTGCAATACAAGACGCCGCGGCGGCTTCGTCGTCCACCGAGTGGAGTCGGCGGTCGTTGTACTCGGCAATAACCTCATCCATCATGTTCCGCTGCTCAAAAGGAACCGAGAAAGAGCCATTGCCCGCCTGGTCTTGGCGTCTATCCCCTTCATGTTGAATTTCGTCGACTGGGAATCGCGCCGTGGGCGAGTAATCGTCTTCTTCATCTTCCTCCACGGGCTCCTCATCCTCTTCGTCCCCTTTGTCCTCGTCTTCCTCTCCCCCACGTGCTTGGTCATCACTATGGTCATCACCGTCGCCTTCGCTTTCTTCGTCCACCTCGGATTGCTTCTGCTGATAACGCCACTGCTCCTGAGTGGAAAATGCATCCTCTCGATCTTCATCTTCGTCCGCGTCCTCTAGCTCACGTCCTGCCCATTGCCTCCGATCAACACGCTGGACACGGCGACTGCGGAACTGTTCCTGTTCTGCCTAAAGCACGCGGTCAGAAGTACATGGATCGGTCTCCTGTCAGCCGTTGCTTACCTTCCGTCGGGCCTCGTGCGCAGCGCGGCTGAGGCGTTCGGCGTCTGCTAACCGCTGCTTGAGCAGGAGGACAGATGACGTCTTGGCCGAGTGAGGGAGCCTCTGCGGTTGGTAGTCGCCCTCGTCTTCGTCTTCCTCCAGCTCGTCATCACTAGCCGGTGGAGAAGCAAATCGAACCCGCGACTTGCGTTGCTGCTGGTGGATCCGCTGTCGCTGTGGCCCTTCCTGCGCTCGGGTCTCCACTGGCCGACGTTGCTGCACTTGGACGTAGTTGGATGGGAAGACTCCTACTCGCGATGGATCCTCCAGAGCGTACCCCTGCCACCAGCCGTCGTCCTGCACGCGCACCACTCGGATCGTGTCTCCTTCGCGGAAGGCCAGCTCGTCGTGCTCTGGCAGACGAAGCGTCTATGAGAAGCCCTTCCGCGTGCGCCCTCCTCTCATCCCGCTCACCTTCAGGGTCGTAGCCATACAGCGCCACGACTTGCATCACCCAGAGCGGCCCGTCGCCGGTGTGCCGACTCATACCAGTGATCGCGGTCCGCCCGCTATTTCCGCCGTGCACATGGCTACATCCCTTTGGGCCATTAAAATCGGGTTTGGCAGGGAGCTGCTGGTAGAAATCCGAAATGGATGCCGGAACCGGCCACAACCCTCTCGCCTCTGGCGGCAGCAGCGGCGTGCTGCTGATCGACAGAGAGATGCTGTGGCGGAAGCTGTTCGCGTTCGACCAACATCTCCAAGGCAGCGATGAGATATCGTCGATGACCGGTACGGCCGACGCCATGCGCGAGTCGATTCAGAAGCTCGTGGAGCGCGGAAGCCACGGGCCGCTACGCGCGATGCTGGAGCAGCGAATCCGCTACTGGATGCGCTCGGACATTGCGCCGCCCTTTTGGCGGTTCTTTGAGCACACCGTCGAGCTCATGCGCGACGCACAGCGCTCCAAGCGGCGCCGCCACGAATTGACCTTCTTCTGTGCCGAGCAGCTCATGATCGCCATGCAGTTTGCGGAAGATGCTTTCGCGCAGTGCGTAGAGATCGCTAGCGTGATCGATAGCACGCCGCATTATGTTTCTGCGGAGGAAGCGCTGCGTGGCGTCCGAGGAATCCGAGCTCGCGAGTCGATGTTGGACCAGCTCAAAGCCTCTTTTCGGAGCATTTTGTTTGAAGATGCCAAGCGGACTACAGTGCGTTTTCCTCTCCAGGGAGTCCCAGCGTACTGTTAATTAACATCGCACGCTGCGTTCTCTTGATAGATCTTCCAGGATGTGTTGGTGATCTTTTTCTCGATGAGCTTCCACAAATTCTGCGGTCGAGAGAAGTTCCAGGAGTTTAGCTCACGACCCATTCAAGCACTGCTGCTTCAACTTGACTGGATGCATATTGCTGAACCAGCGCTAATGCGCGTGCTACATAGCCAGATCCGCAAGTCGATGGAGGCAACTTGCGGCGACGACTACACCGAGAGGTACCTCGGCCAACTGGAGGAGTGGGCGGTGAGCGAGCTGCTCCCATGGCTTCAAGATCTCCTGGAGACGTCCGAAAGCGACCCCGCATCCCTTCGGTGGAGAGACATTCTCTCCCGCCATGTCGTCGAAGAATTTGGAAGTTGGCGAATCTCCCAGTTGTTTGAGATCATCAAGGAGTATCCTGATAGTACAGCGGCACTGGAAGACATTCGTTCCTGCCTGGATCTTACAAACCAGCATGTACAACTAGTGGAGAGCTTTCGCGAGTCGATCATTTCGCGCCTACTGCATCCGGGTGCCAACACATCTGCAATCTTGGATATCTACGTCTCAACCATCAAGGTTTGTTTTGAATGCAATGAAAAGGGAAAATAAGGTAGTGATGACTGACGTTGATCTCCAGGCATTCCGCATTCTCGATAGCCGCGGAGTATTGCTGGAAGCTCTTAGTGAGCCGGTGAAAGAGGTATGTGATTATGGTGATCAGCTGCACTGCTCGTATATCTCAACACATTCGTCTATCTAGTACCTCAAACAACGCAAAGACACTGTTCGCTGCATCGTCATGAGCTTGACCGATGAACACAATGGAGAGCTGTTCGAAGAACTGCGCAAAATTGGCATGCGGGTGATCCAGCAGGATGATGATAGTGATGATGACGAGGATATTTCGCCTGATCTCTGGGAGCCGGATCCGATCGAGGCCGATCCCACAAAGACATCTCGTAGTCGAAACAGTGACGACATTTTACGGATTCTGGTGAGCTCAGCTGGCGAGTGTTTCGAGTGGAGCACTACTGATATTTATCCCTGGAACAGGTGAACATCTATGGCAGTCGCGAGCTGTTTGTAAACGAGTACCGAATGATGCTCGCCGATAAGCTCCTACATAACCAAGACTACAACACCGACCAGGATGTTCAGACATTGGAGATGCTGAAGCTGAGATTTGGGGAAGACAGCCTCCACCACTGTGAGATCATGGTTCGTGACGTTGAAGATTCCAAACGCGTGAACCAAAATATCCAGGCCACCGAGACGGCGCAATCAAATTCCAGAAGAGAACCTAGATTCGTTATAGACGCGACGGTTGTCTCGAGCCACTTCTGGCCTCCACTTCAGAGCGAAGAATTTGTTCTTCATCCGAGTGTCGCCTCTCAAGTGGACCGATACAAGAAGGCCTATGAGTCCCTCAAGAAGCGGAAGCTGGTGCTCAATGCCTCCTTAGGTTCAGTGCAGGTTCGTCAATGATTGAGGCCTCAAACAGAGAAGCTGTCTAATTTGTCAGTGCACTAGGTATCTCTCGAACTTGGCGGAGCCACGCGGGATTTCAACGTTTCCCCGCTCCAAGCAACGATCATCCAGCATTTCGGCGACAAAAGTTGGTATTCTTGCTGTGCGGCTTCGGGCATTCTGCCGTCGCTCACCACAGCTATGTTATGATAGACATCTGGAATGTCGAGGAGCTCGCCGCTCAGCTGGAAATCAGTGATGAGGTCCTGCTCAAGCACACGGCTTTCTGGCTCAATCATGGGTTGTTGCGACTCTCATCGGACCGGAAGGAGCTCACTAGTTCTACATCGTTCGACGAAGCACGTCTCGAAGCAGACGGCTCTGTCGAAGAGCAAGACACAGCGGTTTCTTCAGAAGCTCAGGAAGAGGAAGATGCTCGGACACTGGAAACGTACATCACGGGAATTATGGGAAGTCTTGGATCTGTTTCTGCTCAGCACATCCACAACAAACTGTCGACGTTCTCCCGCTCTGGCGCTTTTACGTGTAAGTTGATGACTGCTGCCGATGGTATACAAAAAGTGTTACTGACAGTATATACTACGCAAAACTACAGATGACAAGTCCATCTCAGGTCTCTCGGTCATTCTCGCCAACCTCGTCAGGAAGGGCAAGCTTGAGAACAATGCGGGGCAGTACCAACTAGCAAAGTGATTCTTCTCTAATCTGAATCAAAACCCGTCCGGGCAGTCTCGATCGCAATGGCCTTCGGCGGCGCACGTGATGCAAATGGAAGCTGCGCCTTTGTTCTTCTGGAGAGAGAGGAGCTTGAGTTTGTACGCGCGCATTAGTCGCGACTCGAAGGTCATGCCGCTGTGCGGGCCGAACTTCTTGCTCGTCTCAAAGTCGACGGGGACCGCGTAGTGTTTCTGCACCAAACACGTCAACCATGCCATCCGTTCTCAGACAGACGCCTCAAACGCACCTGAATGAAGTCGACCACGCGCTGCGTCTTCTCATCCACCTTGTGCGGCGCGCCTCTGCGCGTGTACTTGACGGTGCCGTAGATGAACGTCGGCACGTGCACGCCGTTCTCGTAGAGCTCACCGTCCTCGTCCACGACCTGGTCCAGCTTGGTCTTTTTCCCCACGGGAGCCAGACCCTTCTCGATGGCGAGCGGCTTGGTGATACCGGCCACGGCCTTGGGGTCCGCGTCCAGTGCCTTGCGCTTCTTGGTCACGCGCATGTAGTTGGTGATCTTCTCCATCGTAGCTGCTCGGGTGGTCAAGTGGGTTCGGCTGTTCGAAAAGTCGATTTTTGTTCTTGCCAATTTGAACTCTCAAACCAAAAAAAGGATAACAGGACAACCAACGGTCCGGGTTGGAATCCAACCAAACCCTCCATCTCAGAACCCGTGCGTTTCGGCCCGGAACGACTCATTCCCCACTGCGGCCCGTTTCTGTTCCAGTCGCGATCATGCGATCCACGTGGCCTTGTTGGGTCACTCTCTGGGGCATCGTCTTGTTCTGTCTCGCGCAGTAGTCGCTGCTCGGTCCCTCTTTCAGAACCCCCCGCACACTCCGATCTCCCGAGAGCTACGATGGCCGACGTCCTCCTGAACCTCGTCGAGCAGACGCCCGCTGCGGGCATCGCCGTGGGCGGCGCGCTCGTGGCGGCTGCCGTGGGCTACGGCGCCGTCAAGGCGCTCGGCGGCGGCGCCAAGTCCCCCATTGCCGCCGAGGCCAGCGGCGAGCCCAAGAAGCCCAAGGCCAAGAAGAGCCAAGCCAAGAAGGCCAAGGCTCCGGCCGCCGACGCCGAGAGCGAGGCCGCCCCGGCGCCCAAGAAAGAAACCGTAAAGGCTGAGGAGCCGGCGCTTGATCTGAGCGAGTTCGTCGTGGTGCGTTGAGATCTGTGGCTTGGGGCTGGTTTTGCGATAGCTCACTGACTTCTCGAATGCAGGACTACCCGGACTCAGAGGAAGAGGAGGCTGCACGCAACGAGAAGAAGAAGCTGAAGCGAAAGCTCAAGAAGAAGAACGCCCACGCGAAGGCCAAGGCTGCGGCCGCTGCCGCGGCTACTGGCACCGACGTGAGCGAGGCGGAGCGCCAGAAGGCCAAGGCCGCTGCCGCCGCCGCTGCCGCCAAGAAGGACGTTGAAGAGGGATGGAACCTTGTCGAGCGCAAGAAGAACAACAAGGCAAAGACCAACTAAGTGCTGTCAGGTCGCTCGATTCATAGGAAGAATAGGAACCCGCTGCTCTTTCCCTCTCGCTTAGCGTAAGCGACGCGGGAACCTTGCTACCAACACCCGTCGTACACAACGTCACAATAAACTATCACTTGGCATATGGAAGGACGTCAAATCGATTCATTACATTCAGGGTTGGAGTCCAGCCTACCCATTTACAGCTTGGCCGTCGGCTTAATGGCATTGAAGACGACGTTGAGCTTCATGGCGAGCGCCATGTTGCCCTTGAGCTTGAGCTTTCCCTTCATGAAGGCCTGCTGCGGGTTGAGCTTGCCCGTGGCAATGGCCACAAAGTCGTCATCGCTCACCGTGAGCGTCACGTCGGCCTTCTTCTCGCCCTCCGTGAGCGATGGCGACGCGCTCTTGAGGTCCAAATTCCACTTGCCGTTGGGCGTGATGACGAACTGGATCACGCCGTTGACCTTGCTCTTGAGAGTAGGGCCATCCTTCTTGACGGCGTCTTCGAGCGCCTTGAAGATAGCCGCCGACTTGAGGCCACCCGCAGCAGCTGGGGCAGCGGCAGCCTTAGCAGCAGCAGCAGGCGCGGCGCCGCCGAGACCGTTCTTCTTGATGAAGTCGCGCGTCGCAGCCGTGACAACATTCAGCTTCATCGCGAGGGCCATGTTTCCCTTGATCTTGACGAGGCCCTTCATGAACGCCTGCTGCGGGTTCAGCTTGTTGTCAATGAGTAGCAGGAAGTTGGGTTCCGAGATCTGCGATGGGCATTATCCTCGTGAGTGCATCTGTTGGCGAAGTCCATCCTGTGGTGATGGCGTACCGTGATAGTGAGATCGGCCTTCTCGGCGGCGTTCGACGGCGCGACCTTGCCGCTGCCGTTCTTGAGGTCGACGAGCCAGATACCGGCGCTCGTCACGTCGAACTTGATGACACCCTTGATCTTGCTCACGAGCGTCGGGCCGAGCTCGCCCACGGCCTTGGTCATCACGTCGAAGACTTGCGCGGCGGTCTGTGCCATTGTGTTGGGCTAGCAGTGAACGGCGGTTGCGGGGTTCTGCGCAAGACTGCGAATGAGCTCTTCGTCGAACTCACGTCAAGATGAAGAGGAGCAACGTGCGAACTTTGTGGCCTTCGGCGGAAGTTAACCAGCACTGAAACCGCTCAACTTCAATTGCGAACTTAGCGCCGCTGCCACCCTTCCTGCACCGGAAGAAGGGGATGGCCACGACGTCGGGTTGCCCGTACGTCGCCCGAAGCGGAGCTGGTGGCCACAGAATAAACACGACGCGAGCCACTCACCAGGCTTGCTAATTCCGTCGCCGGACGCTCAGAGACAGCAGCGTTCTCTTGCCTGGGCCACGATGACATCACTCGGCGGGTTTCTCGTCGAATCCACAGCGAAGAGCTATTCCCGCGAGGAGTAATCGCCGGAGCAATCCAGATTACCAACCGCACTTAGCATACCACCTCCTTCTAGTGACGCTACCTCCCAGACTTTATGAGCCAGTTCCCACCTTCAAAATGGAGCGAGGAATCACGGGACGCGAAGCGCAGCTCGCCGAGCTCGCGGCGGTCGCGGGTCTCCATGACCAGCGAGGTGGGCAGCCCCCAGAGCCAGCTCCACCTCTCGTGGTGGTGTTCGGCGGCGTCTCAACGGGTAAGTCGCTGTGCGTGAACCATCTCTTGAGCTCCTCGGCGGATCATTTCGCGCTGGTCGACTGCACGGGTGTGATGGCTACGCGCGAGTTCTACCGTGAAATCCTGGGTCAGTTGCACCGAAACAGTCGAAGGCGACGACGTGTCGTTGTTGACGTTGGCGAGGATGGTGAGGATCAGTTGCAGGACGAGTGCGACGATACCGACGAGGTAACTATCACAGACGCGCCTCAGATTCTAGCGGGGGTACGACCCATGAACGGAAAAAGGAGAAAGCGATCCAACAAAGACAACACGGACAGCGAGCCACAGAGCGATAGTGATGAGGATGGTCAGCAAGGACCAGTACTCTTCAGCAACAAGTCACAAAGGCCGCTGAAAGCAGGTGCACAAGTTGGTGGCGACGATGGAGCTGACGAGGTGGCAGCGGAGGCTTTGCAAGGATCCCTCAACTTCTTGAGCTTCTTAAAGGCTCTGCGCCATTTTATGGATGGTGAACTTGGGCCGGAGAGCAAACTTCACGTTCCGACCATGTACGTCGCACTCGACCACGTGGAGACCCTGCTCGACCGCGGTTTCGACAAACTGCTCACTTGCCTTCTCACTGTCAATGACCAGCTTGACTACTTGCACGTAAGTTCCGAGAATCTACTCCAGGGCAACTCTCACGTCTCACCCAAATATCTTCCATGTATAAAAAGGTTTTTGACGCCGATGGCCCACCATGGCGACTCTGTGTGCTACTTACAACACGCGCTGTATCGCTTAATCTCGATCTCTTTCTCCAAGGCGCTCACCCAGCATTCATTCATTTTCCAGCCTACACTAAAGGTACTTAATTCGTGGCTATGTGTGTCCTCATGGGCCGTTTCTCACACATCCCACTTCAGACGAGGTGGCTTCAATCGTTGCTCATAACGTTCTCCGTCTTGCTGACTCTGAATCTCCATCATTCTTGACGTTACATGAGAGCCGTGAGCGATCATCATGGTTACGTAGGTGGCTCGTCAGCGTGTACGACTTGCTTCCCCACTGCCACAACGACTGGCTAGAATTCCAGCACATCGTCGCACAGATGCTGCCTAGCTTCTACGCGTTCTTCGATGTAGTCTCCGACGGCGAACACGCCCAGTTACCTCAACTGGCCAGTGCCGCGACCGGTTCGAGTGAGGCGAACGGGAAGAATAGTTCATGGAAACAGCTGCAGTTCAAGGCTAATGAATGCGTCTCGCTGCTAGAGAAGACCCGACGAAGACACCTCTTTGGGTACGACTGTGTTGCTACCAACCCAGTGGCTATTGATGTGTCCACAGTCTCGCCGACTCGCGGTGTATTGGCTCCTGTAACGTCGGGCGATCCAGTAGCCTTCATCGCCTCGTCGAAGCTAAGTCGCAGTTGCTTGTTGTTATTGGTGGCGTGCTATCTGGCGTCTTTCACACCACACGAGGCAGACGCCCACTTTGTCTCAAGCAGTGGCGGCACAAAACGGAAGCGGCGCACGTTTCGTGTCTCCGGTGAGTCAGGTGGGTCCAATGGCACCCCCTCCGACAACGCTGGTAACGGCAAGAAGAATGCGTCGACAGCAGCCACACGCAAGGCAATGAACCAACAGCTCATCGGGCCCAAGATCTTCGAGCTTCCACGTCTACTGGCCATATATGCGAGCCTTCTGGTTGAAAGTGATGCGGCCATGGCCGAAGAGGATGACGTGGTAGTGTGGAAGCCAGGAAGCTTCTCTCCAGACGAACGATCGACACGCACACGAGCCGATGTATTCACACATGTGAGTAGATTCTTTAAATAAGCGGAATGCTGTGTCGACATCGAGCTGACTTGGTGTCGCCTTGCAGCTCTCACTACTTGTCCGTCTCAGGCTACTACAGCGAGCGTCACCACCGAGTGACCTCGATCAACCACTCTTCCGCTGTATCGCAGACACACGACTAGTCGAGGAGATTGCTCATCGCCTTCAGTTCCCACTCCATTCCTACCTCACAACGAGAGCATAGTACAAAAATGGCTTTTAGAAAAGCCTCAATGACAATGTCGGCGCCTCGGGTCCCGGGACACTGCGAATCGCTTCATCCAGCTCGCGGCTCGCGTCGATAAGGAACGGGTGCTGCAGCGCCTCGAGTGGAGTGATCCGTCGTTTTGTGTCTTTCTCCATCATGAGAGAAATCTGTGGAAGGGGACACACAACGACGCGAGTAAGAATGAAACCCATAACTATCATAAAAAGGCTCAGACGTACCAAGTCCTTAGCCTCGTCCGAAATGCTTGACCACTCGGGTTCCTCAAACTCATACTCTACCGCCTTGTTCATTTGGATAAGTTCTTCGTCGTTGACACCAAAGAACGGTTCATAGCCGCACAGCATTGTGTATGTCACGACGCCCACAGAGAACATGTCGACTCCGGACGGGTACGACTCACCCTTGCCTGCCGTAAGAATCTCTGGAGCGACGAAGCCTGGAGTGCCGCACCGCCCCTTTAGCGTGCAATCAGCTTGCACGAATGCTGCCATGCCGAAATCTGCAAGCTTGATCACCGAGAGCGTCCGGCCCTTTGGGGAGGCGGACACATCTAGTGCAAGATTAGAGAGCTTGACGTCGCGATGCGCGACACCATTCTGTTGACAAAAATGGATGGCCTGCACCAAACTTGCCACGAGGAACGATGCCGTCGACTCGTTCACCGCACTCTTTGTCACGATTTCTTCGTGCAAATCGCCTCCTCGCATCAATTCCAGCTCCATTACTAACAACGATCGCGTCTCGAACAGCGACAGCAACCGAATCACAGGGCAATATGAAGAACCGGCGCGGACTGTCAACACAGTTTGCGTTAGAATCTCCCGGAGGACAGTGTCGTCTCGCTCAGTCTCGTGCGCCACGAGGTCCCAAAAGACCCGTTTATCGATGATCTTGAGCGCACAGCAGTCGATCTGCTTGCTCTGCTGCTGGCCGGAGTGTCGTCGTCTTGCACGTCGTACGGTCGCGAACCGCCCTTTTCCCAACTCGTACCCAGCGTCCGACGACGTGGCATGGGAACCCGGGCGCATATCAAACAAATCCTCGGCTTGGAGCTTTGTGGCGATCGCCAACGCGTCTCGCCACAGCGAGGCTTCCTCGTCACTCCCGCATTGGATCCAGCATTCGTCTCGTGGCGACTCTGGTGACGAATATCGGAAGTATCGGAGCGCGAACTCCACGAGCGTATTCTGATGGGTGTGGACGGACCCTTCGGCCAGATTGGCGTAGCCCATCGGCCGACTATTGTCTTTGTCGTCCAAGTACTCCCAGAGGTTGTTCCGGTAGAGACAGACAAACCGTTTGCACCACTTGCTACCTGGCTTCTTAACATGCACCCAGCCGGCCATGGATGGCACGCCTTCACTGTCAAGCGGGCTTGTTTGGACCTGTTTTTCGACCTGCCGCAGCGTGCCGTACACATCTAACGGTAGTTCCGTAGCGAGGCTCGACACCATCCACGTTGCGGCATCCCAATGGGATGCATCGTCACCGACTTTGAGCAGGGCCGCCAGTACTGGCAGCGTGTCTTCCACATCAGCTGTCTGGTCTTCCGATATCGAATTCATGCCGAAGGATGACCAAGGTCCACCTGAGCTGCTGACCTTGGTGGCGGCAAAGTGGTTCTTAAAGTTGCCGCCACCGCGAACGCTGACCTCATCGCCCAAGAATGCATGCGTGCTGTTCGAGAGGTTGTCATTGTGGATGGTAGTGAAGCACTTCCGCAGAACGGTATCGACACCACCGCCATGAGGGCCGTGGCTGGTGCCGGTCCCACCGAGCGAGTTCTCCAGCAGCGGGCAGTCGATCGTGATGTGGTTGCCATTGCAGTTGGCGCAGATCGAGTTCTTCTTGCGGCTCTTTGACTTGGCCAAAGTGCTCGGAAACAGCGAGGACGACAATCCGTCGAGGCTCTCAAGGTTGTCGGGCATCGGTTCCATCATGGGGGACGTGGCACCGATGGATGAGGCCGCCGACGAAGGAGTCACAGTCGCCGTCGGCGACGCCGAGGTCCCATCCTTCGTCGTGGCCACATCCACGGAGAGCTGTTTGTGTTTGCCTGCTTCGTCCAGCACACCGAGACCCGCGCCGCTGAGGTCGGCTGACTTAACCCTGGCCGGGCCGGCCGCAGCTGTATCGACGCTGCTGCCAAGGCTGCTGCGGTTGTCGGTGCTCCAGTGGTCGGCGCGGTCGTCTTCGCGTCGTGACGCCATCGCGGCGTGGTGTTCATCGTGGTCGCCGTGAAACGTTGCGCCCAAACCTACGAGATCAACATCAGCGGCGCCGAGCGAGCGGCGACTGTCGATGTTGTGGACGCTGATGTCATTGTCGCTATGGAGGCTGTTGGCCATGAGGCGCTGAAGCAGCATGTCCATCTGGATCTCCCAGGACTTGGCTTTGCCGCGCGTGGAGCGGTCCTTGTGGTGGCGCAAGGCGTCGGGCGAGAGCGAAGGCGGCGTGCGTGGTGAGAGCACGGGCGACTCGCGGCCGCTATCGTCGCACTGAGCGGAAGCATGGCTTATCTTGGCGGCCGTGTGCGTGGCGAGGTGGCCTTTCTTGTGGACGAGCTTAAAGCAGCTCACGCAGTAGGCGTCGTGGCAGCAGCCATGGCAGCTGAGGCTCGCAGCGTGGAGCTCGCAGTAGACGCAGGGCACGCGCTCTCGGTCGTCGTCGTCCGCGTCGTCATCCTCCTCGTCCTCCGTCTCGTGCTCGTCGTGGAGGCGCTTGGGCTCGGGCGCGCGGCTGCGGCGCTGCATGAACCAGAGGCGCCAGCTGGCGTTTTCGAGGCGGTGGGCCTCGCTCACGAAGCGCTTCATGGTCGAGAACGACTGCCACGACTGCTTGGCCAGCGCCTCAAAGTCGCTCGCATCGTCCTCGGCGAGCATCTTCGCTAGTCGTGGGCGGCGTCGCAAGAAAAGTCTGGCGCAAGCGGCGGGAAGACGCGGGCGCCGGCGACGCGACGACGGACGGGGCGCTGGGTCCGTCGCCCACGAGCGAGATGCCGAGCGAAGGAGATCCGCCTCAAGAACGGAAAACGCAATCGCCGAGTGTTCTGGTTCCACGCCGCTTTGTGCCAGGGGCCTCTATTCACCTGACGTCACGCAGGGCGCGTCACCGACAGCTGATTGGCTACACAAATGACAACCCTACCCTTCACCTCGCGATTGTGGCCTCAATGACACTAAATGAGGAGGAGCCGCCCGCCGGATCCACTCACAAACCATGGGCAAGCCCAAGAAGGTGCAAGGCGCCCGCCCCAAGGCTGCCGCCAAGCCCGATGTCGTGCCGGCGCTGCTGCAGTTCGAGCCGCAGCGCCGCTCGCTTCGGACCAAACTGCTGCTCGACGACCTCATCTACGCCATCCCGTCCTTCCTCTCGCGCGCCGAGTGCAAGCGCGTGGTGGACTTTGCCGACGGCCAAGGCTTCACTCGCGTGACCCAGCGAGCCACGAGAGACTTCGCCTTCCGCGACAACGACCGCATTTTGCTACGGCTCCCGGCGTTCGCAGATCTGCTGTGGCAGCGGATGAGCAGGCTAGTGCCTGCCGAGTATGAAGGCATGTTCGCCGTCGGCTTGAACCCGTCTATCCGTTTCTACCGGTACAACAAAGGCCAGCGCTTTGGCTGCCACGTGGACCAAAGCGACTTGGACTCTGAGACGGGCTACCACAGCCGCTTCACTGTGCTCGTGTACCTCAATGACGCCAACGACTCGGAACTGCGCGGTGGTAACACGATTTTCTACGCCAACGACGCGGACTCGAGCGATCAGGAAATTGTGTTGAATGTTGAACCAGAAACTGGCTCCGCACTTATTCATGGCCACGGTGACCGCTGCCTGCTGCATGAAGGCGCTCTCGTTACACAAGGCGCGAAATACCTGCTCCGAACTGACGTCATGTATTCGCCAGTCGTATCACGATGATGTGCGCAAGAAGAGAACTTTACGAACTACATAATACGGTACTAGTAACGGTGAGCGTTTGGTTAATGTGCCATAAGGGAATCGCTTGTTGTGAGTGGGTCATCTGGTATTGTTCATCCCGCTACGGCGAGCTCGCTAGTTCACGGAGGCGCCGAGCGATTGCATGCACGAAAGAATTATTCTAAAGTGCAGGAGAACGAGTCAGTGGGGTCCAAGAAGCCAAGTAGGAAATTAAACACCGACCTCAATGGTTCCAAGTGTTTCGAGTACTTTGCGAAGCACTGGTTGGACTGACGTCTTGCTGGAATCGCTTTGATGGCTCAAATAGTGGGAAAAATGCGTGAACAGAACTATGGCCATGTTCTCGATCACGAAGCTCAAGCTGTCGGCATTGTACTCGATCAGATTCTTCACGTAGGCGACGTCAGCAGTATCGATAGAACGCCCTGGCCGCCGTTGTAGACTAATTTCTTTGAGCGCAACATCCACGGTTTTGCAAGCTTCCAATGGTTCAATGGCGATCTTCAGGCGGAGAGCAAACTCACTGATCGCCGGAGCATGCGCCCACAAAGGATCCATGGATCCAACGAATGAGCGACGGTCGACCGAGTCCACGGATGCAAATCTCGTGGTGGAAAAGCTGGAATTACCGACACATGCGGCAAGAAGCACGTTCTTCCCAGGAAGTAGCCGCGTTGCTACATCTACAGACTTCAGCATTCGAGTTCCGCAGAAAGCGACAGTGTTGCACACGATCATCCTTGAAGTGTAGAGCTTCTCCTCGCTAAATACTGAAAGTCGAAGCAAACCCATCACAGCTCGTGCGCTCTCAGATCGTTCCAGCAGCTCTTCTTCGAGTTCGCTCGTTTGAAGCCTAGGCGCCCCATCGTCTCGGTATTCATTCGGCAGGCGCGGTTGCGTCTTCGCCCACCACACGCTGTCATTGTCATTCATCTGATCTTCATCATCTTTTGGGGGAATCACTTCAGAAGCGTACAGGAGGAAAACCCGAAGAATTGCCTGGCTGATCTTGTCCCATTTGACAATGCTGAGCTCCTTGTCGCAAAGATCGGGAAACTGGGCGACGTAGCGGAACACAAACGTGCTGTACGATGTCTCTCGAAGCAATGTTAGTGATGGCTTATCGTGCTGGTCGAGTTTCAAACATCCCGTGAAGAGCTTCTTCTGCCGCCCAATCAATTGAAGAGCTTGCTGCGCAAGGGCTCGATTTTGTGGCAATGAAGCGCAAATCGTACTGACTAAACGCACAAGCGGGATCCACTTGCGCGAATATATCGTTTCCGCTCGGCGGAATGCGTCGCTATTCATACTGACGGTGTTATCGCCACGGAAAATCAGCTTCGGTCGATGGGACGGGAGATTATGAACTTCCGACAAGATGCGCACGAGGCCTCCTTCAAGCAGAGCAACAGCACCTTCGGGCTTGGATGCAACTCGTGTAAATAGGGATACGAAACACTCGTACACTGTGCCGATGGTCGTGGCGTCAACTCCCGGCGGAGTGTGCTTGCTCGCAATGCCGTTGCTGCTTGGGTCACGGTCGAATGATGCGTCCATTTCGCACAACTGGCGGAACAGCCCGATGAAATGCAATAAATATCCTCGCTCGCGCAGTGCCTTGGTCACCACAGCACCTGAGGTGGCTAGCATCGCTTCTAACCCAGACACGGCCAGTCCCATGCTCAAAACGTCACCACTCTCACTCGCATCGCGGCAAACTAAGTCCACAATCGGTCCCGTGAGCAAACTGCCGCGGCTTGGATTTGCGAGACTACCGCCACTTTGAAGGAACTTGTGTGCGTCACTTTCACTCGACGATGAAGATATCGCGGTCAACAAGTTCACCAGGCACGAATAGAGAAGCGTCCGCGCATTTTGAGCAGCAACAGGGTTTCCTGTTGCCGTCGTGGTGTTGCCCACAGCCTTTACAAGCAACTCGACATAGGCGCTGTACTGTCGACTGCGGCTTTCGTGAGGGGCAGCAGTTGTCGAGACACGTCGAACTTCGGAGAAAAGAAGCAAGAGGAGTTTGGATACAATCTCGAAAAGCTGCGCAGATCCACGCGGACGATCATTTACCTTCACGAGCACCGTGGAGATGATACCACTGATAAGCTCAGCTCGCACTTCTCCTGATGCGATTGCGTCTAATCCCATCCAAAGCGCGACTTGATCATTGTTCGTATCTTCATGAATGCTCAGGTAGTCGAGAACAATTACTTCGACGAGCTCACGCAGAGAGTTAAGTGCGTGACTTTCAGCCGCCACTCGTTCTGAGTACAGGTTCCAGCTAATCGCCCATTGGAGTAACGAGTCAGTTGGTGACGCTGACGCAGGAGACGATCCGGCACCAGTGAAACTTGATCGCATACGCTTTTGTGTGAAGGCACTGAAAGCTCCTCCTCCGAGGGACTCAAAGTCGGCGGCTTGTAAAACTTCGCAAAACCGCTCAACATCGATTTTGAGCCATTTGAAATATCCTTCATCCACAGTTTGCGTGACCTGTTCCGCGAGGGTAACTGCTTGCTGATTTGCTGGCACCTCTGGCGGGTAAAGATCATAAGTAGTCTCGTTGAGTAAGCGCAGAAGAAGCATACGACTTTGCCGCGCTGGGTCCGCATCGTCAGCTGCGAGCAACAGCAGAGACATGAGGCGGTTGACTCTTTTGATGTGAGTCGGCTCCTTTTGAATAGAGGTGTGAACATAAACTGATAGCGCCTTGAAGAACCAACCCCGCATGTTTAGCTCTCCTACGACGTCAGGCCCATTCCTGCGATGCTTGAGATGAAAAGCACCGGCAAACAGTCTAAGCTGGGTCTCGAAGAAGTGGCATTGGGGACTCTCAAGCACCGAGATTACGGTTGACGATGAGAACTCTTGCACAACCAACTGATGGATAATCTTGTAGCATTTCTGGGCGAGGTTTGGCAGCTCGAAACCAAAGTCTGGAGTCGAAAGAAGCGTGAGTACGACATCCAGACCAGAGCTGAGGTAGCCGCTTCCACCAACAACGGAAGAATCGGCGTTCAGCACGCCAAGCAACAGGTGAGCCAAGTTCGGAGCTGGCTTTTCGAGGTTGTCGAGCAGCAAATCGAGAATAATCGATCGAATCGAAGATCCAGCCGCGCGCGAGATGGTGATTTCACCAGACGTACTCGACTTGTGCTCACGCCCTCTGCGTTTCTTGGGAGTTTGGAACTTGACGCTTCCGGAGCCATTTTCATCATCGTGGTCCACAAGCGGGATAATGCTGCGATGCGAATCTACTTCATCGCTGTCATCGTCATCGTACACATTCAACAGGCGGTTCATGTAACCGACCATCACATCACCACTGGCCCCGCTGTCTACGAGCAAGTCGACCAAGGCGTGGCCGGGGACGCGATTGCTCACAGCACGAAGAATTGCAACAGACAGCTCCGCGATGTATGCAGACTTTGTGAACTTAACATACTGGATAATGTTCACGAAGTCTCGTCGATAGCGAAAGAGAATGCTGTGCAGCATCTCAACCTGCGCCCGGACTGCCAGCTGACGATGAATGTCGGAGTGGACAAAATGGGCGTCTTTCTCCAGTACCAAAACAATAATCTCAAGCGCATGCTGGACGGAACGTTGGCGAGGAGAAACTCGGTGGTCCCTCCACGGGTCCTTGCTCACGAATGGCTTGCGACGCTTGGAGGAGACGGTTTCCCCGGACAGAGTGAGAGCACCGTAAGCTGCCTCTGCTTGCTTCTTCGAGTAGTCCAGACAAAAGAAGAATGCGTGCTCCAAGTGTACGTTCGATGCAGTACTTTCGAGGCTGTCAACTCCGCCCTCTGAAGACAAGATCGACAGCAACTTCTCGAGCAACGGTCCGCCTGCGAGCAAGCGCTGCAAGAGCTGGTATGCAAAACTGCCTTCTGCTAATGTCGCTCCGCGCTGGCGCAACACTCTCCGGAAGATACCAAGCACACCGTTCACGAGGGCCCACTTCTCATCTTCAGATTCGTACTTGCGTATATCGAACTTGAGGAACACCTTTTCAAGCAAAAAGTCGAAGTAGTACTGAATCGCAGCAACACGTCCATCACCTTCAAAAGCGTTCCACGCGTGAGGGTTGTCAAATAGCTCGTCCAAGAGGGCTAGGAAGCCGCGAGTCGCTGGATACCGACGGCTCAGCGACTCAAAGTGCTCGAGCTCATAGCTGATGTCTTGATTACCGTACACCGCTATGTCTGCTGTCGTTCGCAGAATTTGGAGCGAGTCCATCTGGCGCCAAACAAAAGGAGCAATCTCCGGTACTTGAGCAAACAGCGACAATGTCTTCATGAGCTCGCCTTTGAGAGAGCTTGGCACGCGACACTGCAGGAACGTGACGAAAGACTGAATCGGAGACCAATCATGGTTGTGAAAAAAAATGAGCGCAAGCTGCGGATCTTGGATAACGCCTTGAATCACAGCCTGAATGGCCTCTAGTGCTTCGAGCTCCTTTGGTCGGATGAATTTTGGTCCTGGATTATTGTTTGCGGCGCTATTACGAGATATGTCTGACGAACTCGCCGCTATACCACCAGAGAGCAATGTGTAGTTAGCGTTAGGTCGTTCTGCTTCCGTCAGCAGTCTCTGGTACTTTGACATGACCGCAAAAAAATGATCCCAACTCAAAACCGCAGGGTTTTGCTTCATGTGATGAAAGGCCAGCTGCGCACACTCCGATCCTTCCGCAGCAGCAGCAACTAGTTTGAGATATGGAGAAAGAGAAGCCGGATTTTTGAAGGCTGCGTCACGACAAGCGAGCAAAAACTCGTGGCTGTTTCCCTCCCCAGCGATTTCAGTGTCGGGGCCGCTATCAACATTATCTTCGCTTGGCCAAAAAGAGCGCGCGAAAAATGGATCCAAGTTGCAAAGTGCAATGGCAAACTCGACAATGTTCTCCAGGCAGTCACCATCCCACGACACCACCTCGCCGTCGCTGTCGGATTGCATCTGGGCCAGCGCTGCCTGGTCAGCCAGCGTTGGAACATCCACCATAAGCTTTGACGAGTAGTTCACGAATAACGACTCCAACTGATCTTCGAAAATACTGTACAAAAGTGGATCGTGCCTAGCGTCGGGCAAATACTTGAGCACGATATCGACGAGGCACGTGAAGACTTGGTGCTCCAACGCAGCTTTAACGACTCGAGGTGTCTGTTCAACCTCGGCGAACACGTTGCCACTCACCGCACTAAGGTTAAGCACGTTGCTAGAGGCAGTCGACGATGCGTTCGCTCCTGATGGATCAATCTGTGAGCCCAAGAATGCAGCCCAGGCGAGCATAGTAACGCTCTGGAAAGACTGGTACTCCCACTCCCCGTGCATGATCAAGCGATGCAAGTTCCGAACAGTGTGCGCATTTGCAGCTCCGCTCAGCGCGTTTCCAGGTGAGACTGCACCCGTGTCACGGTCAACCTTGGTGTCGTCGGTCCTCTTTTCCAGCAAAACGACAAGCAGTGCAACCTGGATGGTCGTCATGGCACGCAGCATACACGACACTTGCTTCACAACCCCTTGTGGAGACGTGCCGGCAAGAGATCCACTCTCAAAAAGCTGACCAAACGATGTGAGGTTCACGATATGTGGCGAAACCTTGGCAACCACAGAGTTGAGCTGACCACAGAGTGCCTTGAGCACTTCCACGAGCTTCTGGATTTCGTTTGGTAGCACGCGGACACTCGATACAATAAAGAGCGCGGTGTCGGCGAGCAGGTCATGCCAATAGCTCGCAGGCTGCTGCATTGGGGTGAGCTCCAAGAGCTTGGGAAGTTGGTCTTCGAAGGACGAGAGCAGCTTGATGAGCAGTCCTTCCGCAAGCAGTTTGTTGGTGAAGGATAGCACAAACTGGCGGCGCTTCTTGTCAAGCCGGTCGTCGAAGCGCAGGCGCATGAGCTCTTTGAGCAAGTTGAGCTTGCATTCGACCTCCGAGATGAGGAAATGGCGCGCCGCCGCCGGGATCGATGTGGCATTGGCTGCTGCGGGAAGTTGGTCGACGCGCTCCACCCACTCGCGGCGGCCGGCGTCGCTGGCGAGAAACCAGAGCTCAACGCAACGCGCCTCACTCGCCTGGAACTCGTCGCTGAGCTTGAGGATCTCCTGCTGGATGAGAGGTGACACGTCGATGCTCTTGCCGGCGATCAGAACCTTGCTCTCGCTCTGCAGTGCCTGGCGTTCACTCTGCTGTGGCGGCGACAGTGCCACGGGTGCCAGTAGTTGTGTCTCGTGGTCGAGCAGGCGCGTCATGAAGGCCAGCGCGTCGTCGTCGTCCATGGTCTGGCTCGCGAACGCGTGGAGCTCATGGTGGAGCTGCCGGAAGGCGAGCTCCGGCTCCTCGGGCAGCGCAAGCGTGGTCATACGAAAGCCCCTTCCCCCTCGGCGATTGCCGCCTCTTTGGACTAGGCGCAAGGGATTGGACGAGGGGTTTGAACCGCGCAACCTCCACCGCCATGACATCGCACTTAGGGAGGTAGATATAGTAGTTGGATACACTCAGGGTTACACGGGCCTGCGTCCGCGCGGGTTGAACCCGTTTTCGGGCGGGTGAGAGTTGACGAGGTGGAAAATGGGTGTGGAGCTGGAGCTGGTTGACGGCGAGCGCTTAGTGCACGCGTGGAAGCGCTTCCGTGCGCGCTTCCCCGAGGAGCAACTAGCATCCGAGCATGCAGATATGCTCCGTCAGGTTAGATCATGACGGGCGTGGATTCCAGGAGGAAGAGTGGTGAGTAATTCAGTGTGTTGTAGTACGTTGACACTGCTCGGTTCTACCATGACAAGGCTCTTCGAGCTCAGGTTCGTGTGTAGGCTACCATTCGTATGGCTTTCACGATTGCCACTGAATTGCGCTTCGTAGGGAATTGAAGAAGATGATGAACTAGCGCGAGAACTTGTGACGATCGTGGGCGACGCCACCAAACTTGCTGAGCTGAGGTGTCAAAGTGCGGCACCTTTGGAGTGCTGCGTGCCAAGGCCAAGCGAGTTCTTACGACGAAGGGTGAAGGTCCACATAGTTGAAGACAGTGTGGCTGAAAGCTCGGTCGGTAGTCCGCACCATGGGAGCAACGAACCACAGAACGACGACACTCTCCCTCGACGGATGGATCTTAGCTATGACGAGCTTAAGGCAATGATGGAACCGAAAAAGCTTGCTCTTGAAGATCAGTCCACACAGGAGATACGACGGCGACTGGGGTGCGTCTCCTTGCAGGTCTCCAATCTGGCGCGCGCTTGTTGATTTTGATTACTCGAATTCCAGGCTCCTAGATCGCGATGCCACCGACCAGCAGTCAATTTCATCCGAGACTATCGCCCGGGAAGAGCAAGAGAATATCCAGGCGGACATGGTGAACCTCGCAAAGACACTCAAGGCTCGAACCCAGACTATCAACGAGTCTTTGGTTGACGACGCCAAGATCCTCGATGCAGTCGGACAGAGCGCCGAGTCAAACGCCGAGCTATTGGAGAGAGAAAACGCGGTACTCAAGCAGCAGTTAGCGTCAAGCATCGGTTTCTGGACGTCGCTGTGGCTTGTCATGGCTGCAGTCATGGTGTTCATGGCCACCTACATTTACATGAAGCTCTTCTCGCGACGTCTATGATGGTAAATATCCGCTCCTTTTTGAGTGTGTTCGAAGGTGCCATGTTGCCGCCTCGCTTCGGTTTGCAGGGTTTGGGGATTGTGGACTGTGTTGAGTGTGAACCGTATTGTCGTTCTGTCGTCAGGACTCTTGCGCAATTGTTTTATCCAATCACATCACTCAATCTAATAGTCGCCCCAGTCAGCTAATTGTCGCAGACGACTCAGAATGCGAGGAGATGCGATAAGATTCTGGCGTACCTATGCCAGCTCACACATTTGCAACGGGACGTCCGTCGACAGCCGTCGTCCTTGCGGGCGTCTGATCGCGCTGACGTTGCAGTTGGGACCAGCGCCCGTTTGACGAGCCGGGGGCTGGCTTGATGCGTGCCATCCTGCTGCCTCCAGACTCAAGCATTCGTCAACTCAGCTGGGACGCGGCGCCGATAGATTCCCTCACTCCCTGGCTTCCTCCGGCGTGTCTCTCTATCAATAGGCGACTTCGATCGACTCGCGGTGTCTGTGCAGCGAGACTAGTCAGTTCTCAATTCGCAAGCTCGTTGGCAGTCCATAAGTGCGACTCAAGATGTTTCGCGCTGGAAAACAAGTTCTGGCCGAAGTCAACGGTGTGGCGCGGCGATCGGGACTGCGCCGACTAGGACGAGGCGCCCACGGGCGACTTATGGTCGGCGCTTACCAGACGCAGACGCAGTCGAGACGCGTGGTGGGTGACGTCGACGTTCACGAGATGCTTAATCGATTGCGTACGACGGTCGGTGTGGCCTTTGTCGGGGCTGCTGCGGCGCTGAGTGTTGGGCTGGATGCGGAGATCGACAATGTCGCTCACTCGAGAGCAGCGACAGCTATGTCTTTAGTATCACCTGCACAAATTGAACGCAAGCACCACTGGCATCTCTTCGACCAGATTGGGGCAGGCTCGTACGGCACGGTGCGCATTGGTATGTGCGAAGAGTCCGGGGAAGTTGCGGCCGTCAAGATCGTCGAGCCGGACCCGCGGAATTACAGCACCTTGGAGCGCGAGATTGCAGCGTTGAAGCTTGTCAAGTCACTCGGCGGTCACAAGAATATCGTCGACCTGAGAGAAGTGTACGTGGAGGCGCGCAAGGTACATCTCGTCACGGAGCTCGTACGCGGTGGCGAGCTCTTCGATCACATCGTAGCTTTCGGGGCGTTCGACGAGAGGAAGGCATGCGCTGTTGCGAGAGACATAGGTCAGGCGCTGAGCTTTATGCACCACCATGGTCTGGTTCATAAGGATGTCAAACCTGAAAACATTCTGCTCACCTCCCGCCACTCGGAGAAGATGCTTGACGACCGCGTTGGGGACAGTCCAGTCGTTAAACTCGTCGATTTTGGAAGTGCCGGACCGGCGACGTCGATGACACCAGTGGATGACATTGGAACGTCTGCCTATCTTCCACCAGAGCTCCTCCAGACGGGCATGTGCACTACAGCATGTGATATGTGGGCTCTCGGCTGTGTGTTGTACATTTCGTTGTGTGGTGCGCACCCATTTGATCTAGACGGCAGCGCGAGTGACGAGGAAGTCGAAGCTAAAGTCAAGCAATCGCCTGTCGACTTTAACTTCGACGCCTGGCAGCACGTCTCCAACGACGCCAAGGACGTCATCGCCAAATTGCTGCACAAGGATCCAGCTCAGCGTCTCACCGCAGACCAACTTTTGGTGCATCCGTGGGTTGTGGCGCATTGCGCAGCAATGGACTCGGCTGCCGCGGCTGCTGCCAGTGCGGCGCTAGCCCCGGCCGTTGTGGCGCGCACTCATGTGTGAGCAGCAAGTATTTATCATCGAACCAAGCAAACCTCCATTTGTTGAGATGACATCGTACACTACATCGTTCCCATAGAGAAATAAATTCCTACACTTGCACTTTGTTCGGATCTGTGCGGAGGAATACCAGGGCGCAAAGCAGACGGACGCGCTGCATTAAGCCCAACTATAGTCCCCCGCGAGTTTTCTGTTGCATTATTTCATGACCAGCCCGCACACCACGAGATTCACGGGTTGGAGATACCAAATGCGATCGTTCTCTCTCTAATCACTTTGCTGAATGGTTGTCCACACCATCCATCTCCTCTCCAGCCAAAACCTCCGAACTGTTGTAAACTCTCCAAAATTGTTTTAAACATAATTGGGTGATTGGGTGATCGAGCGCAAGTGTACTGTGCATGTCTATACTATGTCCGAAATCGGGTGGCGTCCAGCCAATTGGCTCGATTGCTGCTCAGGTCTCGGAAAAGCATTCCGACAATTTCCCGTTAGAGGTTCATCATGGGTCGCGTTATTCGTGGACAGCGTAAGGGTGCCGGCGGCATCTTCAAGTCGCACACCAAGCACCGCAAGGGTGCGGCTCAGTTCCGCGCGCTCGACTACGTTGAGCGTCATGGCTACATCAAGGGTGTCGTCAAGGAGATCATCCACGATGCCGGCCGTGGTGCCCCGCTCGCGCGCGTCACCTACCGTGACCCGTACCGCTACAAGCTCAAGCACGAGCTGCTCGTCGCGGCTGAGGGCATGTACACCGGCCAGTTCATTTACAGCGGCAAGAAGGCAGCCCTGACGGTCGGCAACATCCTCCCGCTCTCGGCTCTCCCGGAAGGTACCATTGTCTGCAACGTCGAGGCCAAGGTCGGTGACCGCGGTGTCTTCGCCCGTGCTTCGGGTGACTACGCCGTCATTGTCTCGCACGACGAGGACAAGGGCAAGACCAAGCTCCGTCTTCCGTCGGGCTCGAAGAAGACAGTCCCATCTGCGTAAGTTGCTGCACAGTCGAAGACTCGAGACCCGAAAGGATCAAAGCAACACCCATTTCCATGGCCGGCAGTCTCTCTCCTGCAAACCCGGAAGGTCTACTGCAGTCCGTCACAAAGGATGCGGCTGAAATGATGGGCGAGATAGCACAGGAGAGAGCCCATGGAAGGGTGGCATTGACGGCACGGGCGACCGGCACCACGAATTGTGCAAGCGGTTCTGTCGACCGCACGTGCGGTGGACGTGACCTGTATGCGCAGTGCTCGTGTCGCCCAAGCTGCACTGTCCCTCCAGCGAAATTTGCTGGGAGGTTGTGTTTAGCTTTGATGTGCCCGATGTTCCCGCCTCTGGTGCGGTGAGTAAGTATCTTGTCCCGCAATTGCGGTGTGTAAGTACTGCTATCTCGCTCGCAGACTGCGCTGGATGCCTTGGCTCTAGGGGATCAAATCTTCTCTCTCACCTTTGTTTCTCAGATACCGATACTAACACATCTTTCTTCGTTCAGGTGCCGCGCCATGATTGGTGTCATCGCCGGTGGTGGCCGTACGGACAAGCCGATGCTCAAGGCCGGCCGTGCCTGGCACAAGTACAAGGCTAAGCGCAACGAGTGGCCGCGTGTGCGTGGTGTTGCCATGAACCCTGTGGAGCACCCGCACGGTGGTGGTAACCACCAGCACATTGGTCACCCGTCGACTGTGCGCCGTGATGCCCCAGCCGGTAAGAAGGTCGGTCTCATCGCCGCCCGTCGTACTGGTCGTCTTCGTGGTATCAAGAAGGTCGAGAAGGACAACTAAGTTGTCGGTTAGGTCCTCCGCTCCTCCTTCGGGTCATAGCAATACAAAGCCCACCCAATTGTCGGGAATTGTCATCCACATCTTACATGGTCTCAACCTCACGTGATAACTGCACTGCTTGACATAAAGTACTACTAGTAGCATTCAATCAGCTCTCACGTCGAAGACTTGCCCCAGCGGAACTTAGGGAGCCGAGCACTGCTCTTCGTTCGCGTTCGACTGCTGCCGCTGGTCGTTGACCTGGCGGTGCTCGGCTCTACGGTGCTGGTGGCGGTGCTATCACTCTGTTCTGCTTTCTTGGACTCCTTGCTGTTTGCGCTGCTAGTCACCCACTTTTTGGCACGGCCGAGCTGACGCGCTCCGGCTCGCAGAACATCCTTTCGTGCTTGAGTGCGCGTCGGACGCTGAAGAATACTGGAAACGTTGCTCGACTGACGGTCATCCATGAATGGAGACCTTCGAGGAGCTCCTCGGCCTCCTTCACCAGAAGATACCGAATCGTTGTCCGAGTCCGTGTCATTGCCCTCGGGATGATCACCATCGACGGATGCAACTGGGAGCTCACCTCCGTTCTGATCAATGTAGGCGCAAAGAGTGACGTATTCACCCCGTGCAATCTCGAGCTTCTGTCGTTGCTGCGTAATTTGACGCTTCAAATCGGTCTCCTGAAGGTGGCTCGTGGCGCGAAGCACATCCTGTTCGCACTTCCACTCGGAGGTGAGTGTCTCCAACTCAATGTTTGCCTCTAGTAGCTCTTCCAGTTGCTGCTTCAGCCTTTCATTCTCATGCCGTGCGGCCTCTAGTTCAACGGGGTCACCTTCCAGCAGACGCTGAGCCTCCTCTGCAGCCTTACGTTTGAGTACCTCGTCCTCAAGTACTAGCTGGGCATATTTTTGCCGCGCGAGACCACCACGAGCAATGCGCTGCAACTGAATAGCTGCCTCTTCCTCTCTCTCTCGTGCCTCAAGTTCTTCACGTTCACGTCTTTCCCGTTCCTCGCGTTCGCGACGTTCCTTTTCTTCTTGCTCGCGCTTGAGGCGCTCCCGCTCACGTTGCTCAGCCTCGAGACGCTTCTGCTCAAGACGTTCACGTTCGAGACGGTCGAGTTCTTCGTGTTCCCTCCGTTCTCTTTCTTCTCGCTCCCTCAGTTCTCGCTCCTCCTGCTCACGCTTCAGTTGTCTTGCCTCGGCTTCTGCTTCTTCAGCCAATCGCCGCTGGCGTTCCTGTTCTTCTCTCTCACGTTGACGCTGAAGCTCAAGTTTTCGCTGGCGCTCCATCTCTAGAGCATGCAGACGAGCTTGCTCTTGTTCGAACTCGTACTGAAGTTGCCACATTATCCTCCGGGCAGCAAAGCACCTCCATGCGCATTGAATCCGAACAGAGCAGACTTCACAGAGTCGCTGGTGGAAGAGGCATCGTCCAACGTATCCTCGCCACAGTCGCTGGATCTGGCGAGCGCGATGATCACATAACCGAGCGTGGAACTCACAACGCCCCACATAACCTCTCCAAACTCGCTGCATCAACCGCACAGAACGTTGCGCTCGCTGGAACCTAAGAACTGCCACATATACATGTGCACGTCGCTGAATTAGTCGCAGGGCTGCGTATGTTTCGAGGAACCAGCGACGCGTAACCACTCTTTTCCAGTGGCTCTGGATCAAAGCCACATAAGCAAACAGCTTCTCAGCTTTTGCTGCCTCAAGGCGTTCGAGGACTCCCTGCTGAAGGTAAATCTTGCTCTTGCCCATTTGATACTCCTCTGGTGTAGCGAGCTTGAACTGCTTGGCGAGAACGACACAAAGCTTTCTTCCGTCTCCCACATGCTTCCGTTCCGCATCTGACAGAAAAATGTCGAATTCCTCAACAAACTCTTCGTGCTTCATTCGGTTCGGGTAGCCAGCACGAGCAATACAAATGGCTTCGATGACGCCGGCACAGCGAAGCTGATTCACCACCATTTGCTCATCAATTTTGGTCGTGCTCTTCTCACTGTTGGGTTTGATGCAACGAATGTAGTGGACATTGGTCTTGTTGATGTTGTCCATGAGACGGTTCAGCGATTGTTTAAACTGCGTTCCGACAGTCTGGCTGTCAGAATTGCCGCCTCCGCCGGCTCCACCAAATCTCTTTGCCCTTCCAGGTGCTGGTGCTGCTGCGGCGGCCGCATCGGCTTGTTTGGGCTCGAAGAGACGCACAACATAAGGCTCCCTACTCCCTCGCATGAGTTCAGACAAGTCTGGAAGCAGTGCATCCTTGTGCTTTTCGAGAAATCCTGTGGCCTCATACTTCACGGTGTCTGCATAGTGGTGAATGGAGAATTGTGTGCGGGAAATACGCGGGAACTCGATGATTTTCTTCTGCTGGCGGAACGACGTCGCCAGTTTGCCGACGAAACCCTCATCGTTGCCTTTTGGCCGCACAATCTCCTCGTTAAGCAGTGCGATGATACCGAGCTTGCCTTCGATCAGGGCCAGCACATCCGCATTATCAGCGTAGGAGATATGATCCCACGTGATCTGCTCTGCCTCATACTCTTCCTGGACAGCCTTAAACACGTCTTGCGTGAATTTCTGCTGTAGCTTTTCGTTGGCGTAATTGATGCATAACTGTTCAAATGAGTTGTGCACGAAGCTCTCAAAACCGAAGATGTCGAGTACGCCGATCGCATGATCCACCTCACCTTCTGGAGCGCTGAGACTTTGGTTGATTTGGACGACCATCCAATCAAAGACATTCGAGTAAATGGCCTTGGCAAGAGCGTCTCGGCTTGAAGTTGCTTGCGCAACGGAGAGTGGCACGGAATAGACATCCCCTCCCGCTTTCATTGTTCTCGTGCACAGAGCTTTCTCCATGGGAGCGAGTTCTAATCCGAGGAGTTCGCCCGCAACCATGATGGAACTTTCGAGAACACGACATCCGTCTTCGTTCGTCTTGTCAGCCTCAAACGCAGCCTGACCTAGATGCAAGATACCGGCGAGCGTTTGGAAGAGCGCGTGCTGAGCGTCATCACTTAGACCAAGCAAACCGAGTGCGTGCTTCGTCTTGGCATAGTTACGCGAGTCTTTCTGACGCATCTGGCGGTCGTCATCATCAATGTAGGTGAACTGCGTAACATCGTCGCCACCATCGAGGCCCCACATCTCCTTCTCGCTTGCGCTGCTTCCGTGGAACAGTTGGTAGAAGATGTGGTAGTTCCGCTCACCCTTCTCCTGGGTCACGACCCGGGTCTTCTCCAGCAAGTAGGTCTCGCACTTTGCGCCGCACAGCACCATCTTGTTTCCCCGCTGTTTCTGAAACTGGAGCTGCGTGAACTTGCCGAAGCGACTGCTGTTATCGTTGCGCTTGGTCTTGGCATTTCCGAAGCTTTCCAACAGCGGGTTGACATCGAGAATGCGCTGGATCGTTGACTGGTGCTGCTTGGAGGTCGAGGTGTTTGAGATGTTCGCGAGATTGTCCATGAGGATCTTGGTCGTCTCGGTCTTACCGGCGCCAGATTCACCGCTCACGAGGATACTCTGGTTCTCGTGCTGCGTCGACATATGCTTGTACGCGGCGACCGAGACGGCGTACACGTGCGGCGTCAGCCCTTTTCGTGACGGCGCCGACAAGTACTTGGCGTGGAGGTCGCCAGTGTAGAGTTCCTCGAGCCACTGGTACGGGTTGAGCGCGAGGCAGATGTCACCCGTGAACGTGTAGGGCAGTCTCGCCTTGAAGCGGCGCTTGAGGTTGTACAGGATCGCGGCCTCGTGGAGGTGGTTGAGCTCGATCATGTCGTCGCAGCCGCTGCGGGCCGACACGTTCGTGTTCTGCAGCGGGAACTGCGGGTGGTCTTTGAGCGATAGCTCAATCGTGGTCTTGGTCTTCTTCCTCCTCGGGTCATCGCCCTCGTTCTGCTCGTCGTCGGCGGCGTCGTCCAGCACAAGCGTCGCCACCTGCCGCTGGAGATCCACAGCCTCGACGGTCACGGGTACCCAGACACGTCGGGCGTCGGGCGCGAAGCAGCGCGCGCCCACCGAGAGGCTCGCCGCCGTGCCGCTGCGCGCTCTCAACATTCTCGTTCTGCTGCCCGCTCTGCCGTGACTCTACGCCCAACGACCGCCAGCTGATCCATTGCTCTGACGATTGCACGACACTCGGGGGCATGGGAGACCATCACTCTTCTCCCGAACTGAAGCGATACGGAGCCACGAGTGGTCAGTCGCGTGAGGGAACGAGCGACGAACTGTGCCTGCGTATTGCTGACAACCAGCTGGCTCTCTCTCAATTGGTCGAGTCACTAAAGCGAAGTCAAGAACCTTGGGGGATAACCCTCGCTCTACTGACAGTGTTGAACTGGCCACTAAATCTCAGCATTGACGCCTTCAAGCGTTCGTGAGCGCGGCGACACCTGGGAGCTCCTTGCCCTCCAACAGCTCGAGACTCGCCCCGCCGCCCGTAGAGATATGGCTCATCTGCGACGCCAGATCGGCCTGCTCGACCGCGGCGACCGAGTCGCCGCCGCCCACGATCGTCGTCGCGCCGTTCTTGGTGCACTCGGCCAACGTGGTGGCCACGCTCTTCGTGCCCTCGGCAAACTTGGGGAACTCGAACACGCCCATAGGGCCGTTCCAGACGACAGTCTTGCAATCTCGCAGCTCCTTTTCGAAGAGCCAACGGGAATCCGATCCAATGTCGAGCCCAATCCAATCGGATGGGATCATGTGCGAGTCGACGGTCTTCGACGCGGCGTCGGCGTCGAAACGGTCACCAACGACGACATCAGTCGGCAGAATAAGCTTTACGCCCTTCTTCTCGGCAAGTTCCATGATCTCGCGCGCAAGTTCGATCTTGTCCTCCTCAACGATCGACTTGCCGACGTCAATGCCTTGAGCTTTGTAGAAAGTGAAGATCATACCACCGCCAAGAAGAATCTTGTCGCACTTGTTAATGAGTGACTTCAGCACTGGGATCTTGGTTGACACCTACCATACGTAAGCGATAACCACAGATTCGGCTTATTAGGTGCGCCCGCAGAAGGGAGACAGAGTTCAAGTGAGCGTACCTTAGCACCACCAATCACTGCGCCAAGCGGGCGAACTGGTTTGTCCACGGCACCAGCAAGATACTTCAGTTCTTTTTCCATTGTGAAGCCGGCAACACTGGTCTTAATGAACTTGGTGACGCCGGCCGTTGACGCATGCGCACGGTGAGCTGCTCCAAATGCGTCGTTCACGAAAACATCCGCATTGTGGGCTAGTTTCTTGGCAAACTCTTCGTTGTTCTTGGTCTCCTCCTTGTAGAAACGCACATTCTCCAGCAAGACCACCTCACCTTCACCGATTTTGTCAATCTCCGCGGTGACAGCGTCACCAATGCAGTCATTGAGCTTCTTCACAGGTCGCTCGAGAAGTTCACCGAGGCGCTCAGCCACAGGGGTCAAGCGCATGGCTTCGTTTACTTGGCCCTCGGGTCGTCCGAGGTGTGAGCACAGCACAGTCTTGGCGCCAACGTAGTGGAGTAGCTGAAGCGTCGGAAGCACTGCTCGAATGCGCGTGTCGTCCGTGATAGTGAGCGGGAGGTGGTTCTTCTTGAAAGGCACGTTGAGGTCGGCGCGCACGAGCACGCGTTTGCCGCGAAGACACTGGCTGTCCGACAGCTGCTCGAGGCTGAGCTTGGCGCTCGAGCTCATGGTGGCTCGACTCGCCAGTGCGCGGCGCAGTGGAAGCGGGGGGCGCGATCGTAGCAGCAGCATCTCGGCCTTGAAGGTGCGACTCGAAAACTGAAGGCCTCGTCTTTGACGTGTCTGTGGCTCCCGAGACCCAAGCAGAAGATTTGGATGCTGCCACCGACCGGAGCGGTTGCCAAAACATCTGTGGCAGTTGCATTGCTAGCACCGGACGGATTTTTCGTGGATATTTGCGTCGGGTTCTATACATATGCCATTTGGCTAACCTGACTCGGCTAAGTTAACGACTCAGTTGGAGATGACTCGCAGCAGGAAGAATGGACGAGGGGACGGGTGTCCGAGGTCCCGACCGCAAGGCGGCGGTAACCACCACCCTTACAATACTGGGAAACGTATTCGAACTGGACGTGTCAGCTCAGGTGGAGCAAATGCACCGAGCGCGGCATTTCTAGAAGCGCTGGAAGCCCAGAGAGCCAAACAAGTCACTGACGGCGCTGGTCCAGGAACGACGTCAGATGGTGACAAGTCATTGCGTCCTCCGAGAGATCACGCCGTAACTGCGTCGAAGCAGGCAGCTCTCCCGGGCTTCTACTTTGATGAGGTGAAAGGACGATATTACAAGCTCACGACGCATCACGAGCAGCTACAGAAGAAGCTTCGTGTCGAAGAATCGAACACGCAAAGCTGCAGTGGCGAAAAGGAAAGCAGTTTGCACCGCGTAGGCGTAAGGAGCCTTCGACGTCGTGGGTGGCTGGGGTTCATGTTGGAGCGTGAGACTCTGAACGTCGTCTCGGCGCGTTATCGTGACCAGCGATGTCTCATTTCTCGATACCTCGCATCCCAGTTGGTGAGCAGAAGATCAGAATATCCATCTCTCAGAACGACGTTCCGTGTTGCTAATGGTGATACTCTAGACTTCTCAAAGGCTAGACCCCGTGAATGTTGGCATCAATGCCACTCGTGACAAGTTCACGACAATGGAAGTGAACTCCGATTCAACTGTGCTTTACATAGGATGTACATAACGTGCATCGAGTATGCCTACACATGTTTGTGAGGTTTTGACCAGCTCTTCCTATAGCTGCATCTGGCCAAGTCCAGTCGTATTCCATCCCCACAGATTCCAGCCAGTTTCGCTCAATCTCTCCGCTTGGATCCGTGGACATGGACGCGTATATGGTGCGAACAACGATATTGATCGTGACAGTGGGAAAAATTAATTCAACGATGGTGCAGGTGTCGTCTATTCGGTGCAGTTTGAACGGGTGTGGGTTTCTCGTATCCGCAGTTGGATCGGGAACCGCTCGAGAGCTCACCTCACTGCTAGCGAGAGGATCAACACGTAATCGCAGTGGCCGAGTTTCTCTATACCGTGCCGATACATTCCACCAGGCTCCAGTTCGTGCAATGCGTTGTGTAGATGCAAGGGGCAATGAACTGATGAACTGTGATAATGCGTGCAGTTAGTGTGGCAACTGGATGACTCGTGGGTCACTGAATGGTACGTGAGGTTATCCTGATCATTCAGACTTGTGACCCACGTGAATCTAATGGTAGCGAACTTGCAGGTCTCCAACCCAAGCTAATATCTTCTCGGTTGGGCTGGGTGGACATCAAGGCGCAGTAATTGTAGACTTCCAAGCATCATGCTCTGCTGAGAGTTCAACTGTCGCACCGCGAGGTCGCATCAAGAGCGATACCCTAAGCCAGAGTTTCAGTCACCACTCGTCAGCAATCGTTGTGAACGGAACGCGCAATGGCTCTTGGTGGACGTGGGATTCACGGGCCCCAAGCCGTGCCACGGAAGTTATTCCTCAGAATTCTCTGTCTAATGCTGGTATTCTGTGCCTCCGTGCACTCAGCGACGACAGACGACTGCTGATTCACAAGTCGGATGGCCGACTTGCAGTGATTGACTTGAGATCCTCTCTCCATCAGCCAGTCACTTCAATTCTCAGGGGAAACAGTCAAGTGTACCGTTCAATGCTACGTTTTGACACGGTGCGTCAGCTATCTTCGCTCGTCTGCTCAACCCTCGTTTCATAACGCTTTGTATGCAAAGGATGAGAGCGAATCAGTCGTAGCTGCTACGACGAAGAACTCCATCACGATTTTCAACTTATCGAGTGGCGATGCTTTGGGTGAAGTTAATGCGACTGGTTCATGCAAGTCGGACCAAGGACTAGAGCAGGCTCATCTTCGAAGCACAAGTGGTGGATACGTTTTGTGGTCGCTCAGCCGCAGCCAGGTCTTTAGAAGCAAACATATTCGCATAGGTTGACGAAGCCGCAAAACAATGGTGTAAAACTTTACCAGCTTCTGCATTGAAAATGCACATGGTCTGCCTGTTCGGCCCGTCACGTGTCCGAAGTATACCGACAATTCTACGTAGCTATTCATCTTCTGACGCTGCGGGCGTGGGATCATCGACTACGTCTTTCTGTTCGGTCAGGCCCTCAAAACGCAATGTTGGCTTCGATTCTGCTGAGTCCGGACCTGCGTCGCCTGTTGCCACCCCGAACCCAGCTTGTAGTGGTCTTGGGAGACCGCGTTGATACGGCTCGGAGATAAACTTCACGCCTTGGCCAACGTAAAGATTCAAAAACTTTTTCCCCACCGCAATGCTCACAGCTCCTGGCCAGACAAGACTTCGGGCGACAGTGAACTCTCCAACTGCAGGAATGAGCGTGCCTGGGTAACGTTCCAGACGCCATGAACCAGGAGCATCCTCCGCGAGTGAGCGCAGGGGAGGTGCGAACTCCTCTCCGTCCCATGGGACCTCGCCATCGCTGTTTGTCTGCGGAGGCATTGGTGTCATTCGCCCATACGAAGAATTGATTTCTCTGGAATAGTGCACCCAGCTTCCGAGGTCTGTGAGCTGTTGCGCTGTAAGAATCACCGGCTCCTCGCTAGCGGGTTCGATCTCACCAGCTTCGCTGACCTGGAAGTATCCTGTGGGTGATATCACTGTTCCTGCGGATATACGGGCGATCTGTGCCCGCAAGAAATTCTTCTCGGTGCCTGGAAAAGGCGGATGACCAGCAACCTGTAAATTGGTCCTTAGTGAAGATGCCAGCATTCATGCAGTGGCGAAGCACGTACCTTGCCCTCCAGGTTCCCGCGCACGTAACGACGCAGTTGCCTTGCCGCAATAATCTGATCTCTCTTAACATTTGGCAATCGGATCCACTCGTATGTGCCGTCGTCCTTCATGGCCCAGTACGTGAACTTATTCGAACCCGTTGATCCCTCCTCGGCATGAGCATCTTCCGGATCCGTTCCTGACGCAAGTTCGCCCTCGGCAACATAGAAGTCTGCATCGAAACCCAGAAGTTTGCCCCAGAACCTCATGCTCGTCGTTCCGTTCAGCATCGCCAGGCGTTGAAGCGCGACTGAAAGGCGGAACGTCTCACTCTTGGAGAACCCAACACCGGCCCACTCAAACATATTTGCCTCATCCAGTAGATCAGCGACTCCTGACGGTTTCTCTGCTGCGGCCTCTTCCTCCGACTTGATCTACCACAGCCAAGCAATCAGTGCCTGGTGTCAAGGCTGCTAGGGTTTTCATTTCTCACCCGAAGTTGATCGAGCGCAGCGTTTGCCCACTTCTCAACGTGCGCTTTCTGTTACGGAACAGGGTAATCTGAGTTCTTCCATCTCATAGCAACGAGACCATCACGCTATCATACGCTATCTTTCTTGGCGCTTGACTCGCTGCTGTTGTTGTCGATAGACGGGGGTGCGACGTACCTTTGCTGTTTGACTATCGTCGAGACGTATTCGAACGAGTCTTGCAGGTTCTCAGGTCGCTCGACTAGTATCTTTAACAATACATCAGAAAGGTGGTCGTATAGATTGGTGCCATCGCTGGCTTCTTTCTTGAGAAAGGCTTTGGCCTCCTCTAGTGTTGTCATCCTTAGCTATCGCCCCAACCTAGCGAATGTTTTCACTGAAGGGACTCTCAAAGGGCGTGGTCACGAGAAGTCGCGACGCTTTGAGATCCTTTTCGTTCCACAGAACTTCACACGAAGACGACGAAGACGTGTTTATTGTACTAGTACACAGAACTGCTTGGCTTTCACTGTTGGAGCCACTTGTGCTGGAGTAGTTGGGTCGCCGTGGGACGAGATCCTGGGGAGATCTCGAGCATGCTCTGCACGAAGCTCTTTGCGTCCGCCGAAACTTGCTGCCATCCAGGGAGGTGGTACCATATCGCACCGATGCGGATGTCACGGAAGAGCTCTGCCTCGCTGCCTGCGTTCTCAAACGGCACGTGGCCGCTCAGCAGCATGTAGCTTAAGACGCCAGCACTCCAGATATCGGCAGGCTGGGCATACGTTCGCCCCGACACTATCTCGGGGCTGAGATACTGCGGCGTTCCGCACATGTCCTGAAGGTATCCAGACACAAGATCGAGCTCCTTAGACAACCCGAAGTCAGCCAACTTGACCCGGTAGGGTTCATTTGGGTCACCAGAGTCACTTGCACTAAGCAAGACATTCTCAGCCTTGACGTCTCGGTGAACAAGGCTCATGGAGTGGCAGTACTCGAGGGCCTGAAGCAACTGACGAATGATTGACTTGGCAACAGGCTCCGAGACGCGCTTGTGATCGCGAAGGAGTCGTCGCACGCTTCCGTGCTCACAGTAGTCCAGCACGAGAAAGTACTTGTCCTGCTCCGAGTAGAAGCCACGGTGGCCGACTACGTTCGGGTGATTGAGCCGGCTGAGCGACGCAACTTCAGCGATCAAAGTGTCGCGACCATCGCGCGTCAGTTCTTCCTCAGTGACACACTTGACAGCGAAGTCCTCGCCAGACTCACGATGGGTGGCTTTGAAAACCTTGGCGAAACGACCACTTCCCAAATACTTTCCCAGCACATACTGATCATGGAAATCTGGGCCAACATGCTCGTGGGCAGAGTCTTCTGGCTCACGGTCGTGATCTTCGTCAATGACGATCTCGTTAGGCAGCACACCAACCGAAGCCATGGCGCCACTGCTAAATGCCCATAGATCAGCGTGATCCTCGCTAACCTCAATGCACGTCGAAATACCAGCAAGTTGGGCAACTCTCTCCACGTCCTCAGCGCTGGCGTGCTCGTTACACATCGTCGCCCAGCCAGAGGGAGGCAGTAGACCTCTTCCCAAGCCTTTTTGCTCCAGATAAGTTTGCGGCATCATCCGAATGACCTTGGCTCCCGGGTAGATCAGATTTTCCACTTGCTCGGCAGGCAAATCACCCATTAACGCGACGAAAAGTCGGTTCTTCAACTGCTCTCCAAACGGCCGGTCAATGTGTCTCGTGACTTGGTCTTGCTCAAAAGCCTCGCGTGCATTCGTGCCGATGAAGACCACGTCGCAATCACTCAGGATCTCGTGGTTCTGTTCAGTCGTCGTGAAGCCCAGCTTGTCAAAGACCTGGCGGCGCTCGTGAGAGGGGTCGGAGGCCAGCAGAGTGGACACGAGGCGTTGTTTCTTGTAGCAGAACTTGCGTTGGGGCGTGATCTTCTTAATCAGTTCGCGGGCCACGCACTCGGCCAAGCGTCCAGAGCCGATGAAGCCGACGCTCGTGATGCGCGAGGACATGTGCGGCGCCATCGTTGTCCAATTTAGTCGGCTGCGGCTGGAGAGACGGTGTCGAGCGTAATGAAACTAGAGGTGGGCAGCATTCGCGAGTGCGTCTCTCGGGGTCAGCCGGAAGAACGCCAAGTGCGACGGGCGGCAGCCAGGGCGCGTGCCCAGCCAACCTACGTGCTTGGTGATGAGCCGTGGAGCTCCTGGTCGATGATGAGACGGCGGCTGCCAGCGCGCTGATTGGTCGGTTTTAACACAAACCGTTCGCAGATTTATGGGGCGAGAGGGCTGGTTGCAGAACGGCCTCCGTGGTTTAGTGGGTCTGAGAACTGGGATCGCAGCAGTTCAGTTCTCTACAAACCTGGGTTTTAGAGAGGACCGATTCGAACACGAGGCTGGTTTTGCGAGAGGAGCTTCAACGCCGGGGAGTGATCATCGCTGTGGTACCAATGGAAATGACGCTGACACTCGCAACCACCGGAGCGACGTGCTGGTCCGCATTCAACTGACCAGCACCTCGTGAGAGTCACCTTGTATTACTTGGCGAATCACCATCCAAGAGCAGTTGTGCTGATAACGTTCTCTATTCGATCTCAAAGCAGCCTACTCCTGATCTTCGTCAGCAGCCCTGGTGCTCTCTTCTCGAGGCTTCATGGCCGGGAACATAATCACCTCCTGCAGTAAACTGTGAGCTAACAATCACACAAACATGAGTCCTCCCAGATGAGCACGTACTCGAATGTGGTACTTGGCCGTCAAGAGCATCACAAGACGATCGATTCCCATGCCGAAGCCGCCTGTAGGTGGAAGTCCGTACTCGAGTGCAGTGCAAAACTCTTCGTCTTTGCTGTGGGCCTCTTGGTCGCCACGTTGCTGGTCTGCAGCCTGTGCTGCAAACCGCTCGCGCTGGTCGAAGGGGTCATTCAGTTCCGTGTAGGCGTTGCACAGCTCCTTGCCAGCTACAAACAGCTCGAAACGCTCGGTGACTCCATGTTGCTCGCGATGGGCCTTGGCCAACGGGCTCATGCATCGCGGGTGGTTGTACAAAAAGGTCGGGTGGAGGCACATTGGCTCGATAAAATGCGAGATGAGTTTGTCAACAAGGCGTGGTGCAGTGTGGGGCGCGGAGCATATGACCCCGTGGCGTTTGCAAAGAGCTAGCAGCTGGGGGATCGCATCTGCAGGCACCACCGTCAGCGTGAAGACAGCATATACACAACTTCAGCTCTCGCACCTGGTCCTTCCATATCGGGAAGGGGCTCCTTCAAACATTCCTCAAGAGTTTCCTTGATGGGAAGTCGCCGAAAAGGAGGAGTAAAGTCAATCTCCACGGACTCAGCTATCGACTCGTCATCAGCTTCCAAAACTCGTGGGGATTCAACGTTCACATCAGATCGGTCGACTGGGTACTGAACCTTGAGCGACCCCGTTATGTCCTGGACAAGTCCGGACAGCAACTCCTCAGTCGTATCCATTAGCTGGTAGTAGTCAGCATATGCCTGATAAAATTCGATCATCGTAAACTCCGGATTGTGAGTCGCGTCGATGCCTTCATTCCGGAACACCTTCCCCAGCTCAAAGACACGGTCAAAACCGCCAATCACGAGCTGCTTGAGAAAGAGTTCTGGAGCAATCCGCAGGTAGAGATCCTTGCCCAGCGCTCGTGAACGGGTCACGAAGGGCTGGGCAGCGGCGCCTCCTGCAGCTGTAAAGAGCATCGGGGTCTCCACTTCTAAGAAGCCACGGTCTTCCAGGTATCGACGAACCCCACGAATGACCCTTGCGCGCGTCTCGAAGATCGGGCGCACATCTGGATTCGATAGCAAATCGAGATACTTTTGTCGGAAGCGGATCTCCTGTTACAAAACTACGTTAATCCAATACAGTCTCCAGAGCAGAGGACACAGGGTCAGCGCACAGGCTCTTTGATGCCATACTTGGAGTTGGGGAGAGGTTGAATGCATGGAGCTAGTACTTCAATCTGTCGTGGGATGATGCTGAGCTCACCCTTTCCCGATTTGCCAGGAAATCCACGGACGCCTACGACCTACGTCAGCTCGGCTTCCGTCAACTTCAATCACCTTCCGCGAGACTCACCGATGATGTCGCCACGACGAAGCGACTCGTGGACGCGCTCGAATTCGTCTTTGACTGCGTCGTTGTCTACGCTATCGCCGCGGCCATGAAAGTGCTTCAGCTCCGAGAGGACTTGGATGCGGGTGCCATCACTCTCGAGATCCAGGAACACGAGCTTCTTGCTAGCGGCGCGGATCGACATGATGCGCCCCGCAATGTTGACGGGGTCATCCTCGTTTCGTGCCTTCGCAGGCAGGCCGGCGTACTTGCGCTGGTACTCCTGGAGCCGCATGGACACCGGGAACGCGTGCGGGTACCGCTGGAACTTGGGGATGCCCTCGAAGCGCGCAAACGCCTCGGCCGCAGAGTCGAATGCGAGCGTCGACAGAGCGGTGTGGCGCAGCGGCGAGGACCCATGTGGCTGCAGCCAGCGGCGCAGTGCCGCCCCCGAGCGGAGCATCTTGGGTCTGCGTGTGTTGCCTCCACAGAAGCTCTCCATCGGAGTGATGGTGGTGTCAAGCCTGTACCAGAAGTTCGGTACCGTGCAGTCAACTTATGCAGGACCCTACGCACCCGCATATCGTGCCACGCATCCGGGCAACGACCATGGCGGTGGTGAACCTCGCGGACGAGATCGCGGCTGGCGTGTTGCAGCACGCTGAGCGGCTGCGCGGCGCCGTGATGGCTGCGGACGCTGGCGCCGTTGAGTCGCTGCGCTGGGCGGGCGCGCTGCCGATCCTGCTGCGAGACCTGGGCGTGGCGCGAGTGCTCTCGACGGCGGCGTTGTGGGGAGCGGCAGGCGAGGGCCCGCACGCTGTCTCGACTCTGCTGCGAGTCGCGCCGGCATGGCGTCCAGAGGAGAAGCCAGGAGAATCCCAAGCGGAGAACGACTTCATCGACCATCTCGTGGTGCTCGTCTCGGACTTCCTGTGGGAGTGTGAAACCAAGCTTCAACATCTCCTGCGCATGGGCGTTGTGCGTCGGCTCACTGTGTGCAGCAGCCTCTCCGAGCGCGCTCACGAGTGCTACGACTTTGGAGAACTGCGCCAGCCACAAAAGATGGCGTTTGACGTGTTCGCGGCCACGCTGGCTGCGTGCAACTCGTTCCAGCCGCGAGATCGCGCTCTGTCGCTCGACAGTCCGCGGGAAAAACCGTCAGCAGAGCCAGACGAAGGTTCAGGAGATGAGTGGGGATGGGGAGATGATGGAGGCGTTGCTGACGAGGAAGGTGGGGAAGAGCAGCCCCCTCCACACCACAAAAGCGTCCGACTGGAGGGAGAAGTAGCCGTTGTCCACATGTCTCTAAACTACGCGCCGCTCTTGCACGCAAATCGGCCACATGCTAGCGACGAGCCGTCGCTGTTTGTGCTTTCTAACCCAATCTGTGCGACCGCGTTTCCGCTCCTACTCTCCCGTGTTCTGCGCCACCATCGTCACAAACTCCACGAGCAACAAGCGCGAGGATACATTGGAACTACGTTGCCGCTGAGCTCCCTACCGGCATACTCGCACGTGAGAGAAGTCCTGCCGGACCACATCCCGAGTCAGTTTCGACGCACACTGAAGCTTGTTGCGTACGCTTTGGGGGAACTTCTCGTCCAAGCAGGACTTGACGCTAAGGAGCGAATTTACGCTATGGGTAACACCTCGGTCAAGATTGGCCACACATTGGTATCAAAGAACCAACCACGGCGAGTGTCTCACAACAAAACTGACGTACTTTGTGTTGGTTCTAGCTCAAGATTCTACACGATCTCCAAGAGGATCTAACTACACCGACTGTCCAATCTCACCAGGCAGCCACTGTCGTCTTGGTCGATCGGTGGGTGTGTTTGATGGACAAATTTGTTTGCCGTTGCTAATATTTTTGCAGGACCAGCGACCTCGCATCTCCATGTTCTTTCGGTGTGTCTCTGCTTGACCGCGTTCTTGCTCTTCTGCCACAATCCCCGCACAACTCAGATTCATCAATATCATCTTCGACAGTCAGTGAGATAGCTCCACCAGAATTGTCACATCTGCCTAATTTTTTTTTTTTGCCCAGACTCGCATGGGCCTCCATGTGACGGAGATATTCCCTGTACACGGGTCTGAACCATCGCCTCTGTCAGTCTCGCTTGCAGTGGAACCAACCCATATCGAGGCATATCTGCCATCTTCTTTCGTCAGCTCAGTTAAGTGGAAGGGAGGTGCGACACTGTGTCATCCTCGAGCTTCCCACGGCATGAGTGTTTTTCGTTCCCTCGCCTTTCGACCGGCAAAATTGGCATTAAGAGACCTCGACAAACGACTTCAAGAGGTTGAGAAAGAGTTGATCATGCAGCGCAAAATCTCACGAAGCGGCTCTGCCAGAAAACCCGGGGAGAAAGCACAGAGCACTCGCGGGCGTGATGTCGTGATGCGACGCATGGTCAACATCCTCGAAGCCGGTGAACCTACAAATCATGAACATAGCGCACTGATTGAGCTAGGTATCATTGTTCTGGAGACTCTCGAGCGAATGGGGCGTGCTCAATCCGATTGGGATGCATGCCGCGAGCGAACAACTCGTCATGTCCAGCTCCGAAAGCAAGGGGGTGGAGAATGGATCATTCCGGAGCTAGCTGACACAGTTCAACGACATTTCGCCTCATCGAAAAGTGCACCATTGAGAGGGGGAACAACGCAGACAACGGCAGGAATCAACCTGAGCAATCTGCTCACTTTGTTAATTCATGCGTACGCGCTGTCATCGGGCAGCGTAATCGAAGATTACTCGATCCAGTTGATTAGAAAAGTTGTCGGTGAGAGCATTCTCGAGGTAGGTGCCCTTGGGCTCAGGGTAGGCTAATGCCGTGATACTGACAGCCTCTCTCCATCAGAGCGCCGTTAGCGACCCAGGTACCATCGAAAGGTTGTTCCCTGAATTGCCAGCCAGCCTCCACGGTTACGTCAAATCGCGCTGCGAGGGAGACGCCACCGCGTCTCCTAAGCCGAACATGGCCAGCGGAGACGATGAAGACTGGGACTGGAACGAAAACAGTAGCCCAAAACTAAGCCACGCCAACAATGGTACATCCTACGACGAAGATTACGACCACTTACAGGCGAGAGAAATCGTTGACACCTTCGTTGATCAGCTTCTTGCACCACTGAAGGTACGAGAGGTGTGGAAGTGCAATGCAGAAAGTCTTTCTGATCTTAGACTTTGGTCTCTAGGAATGCGGTCAGTTATTTGCCAAGCAGCGCGACATCGAATACCAGAACCTTACTGGTGGTGAAGGTGACAATCCTCTGCCGAGGTCGTTGTTGGGTCAACTGTGTGGTTCTCTCACTTCATCGACGTCTTCTCTTTCTTCCCGCGGATCAATGGAAGAGCTAGAGCACATTGTCGACGCGTCTGAACAGCTTACTCGAGCCGGGATTGATCTGCTCAAGAGTGGTTTTAGTCGGTTTGGGTTTGGCGGAACGGGAAGCTCACCAGGTACAGGTGGCGGGAACGGGGGTTTAATGGGAGACTCAAGAATTCTCGTCGTCTTCGTCGTTGGAGGGTTAACATTCGAAGAGATTCAAGAAGTCAAGACCACAATTGAAGGGAGTGTTGGTTATCAGGTCATAGTTGGTGGCACTACGATCACCAACAGTGATATCCTTCTCGAACAGCTATTCAGATAAATATCTTCACGCGATAAACCTGACAATGCTGCAAAGTTGATGCCACTCTGCAACTAAGAAAGAGGTTGTGTGGTCCGATTTGTCTTGTGTGCGTGGTCGTAGACGGGGAATTCATCCATCTTCAATCGTCGTAGCTGACACTGATCCGTGCAAACAGATGGGCCACTTCAACCAAGTCCAAGAGCGTCACTGATGAGTTACCCGAGACTCTTGCTGTTGAGAAAATCAGTTGAGCAATCTTACTCCCGACTGATATCGCTTCCGGGCTCCACCAGTGAACTCGTGTGACCAAGGATGTTCGGCCTGTCAACTTGTTTACGGTGAAGAGACAGCTCAATGCGTTCTCGAGCCGCAGGTTGCGCAAGAACAAAGACAAAATCATCCTTGACTAGAACTGTCTCCGTGGAAGGCCCAGTGGCGACGTATGGCAAACTGAACGGCACGCCCGTTCCACGATACAATGCGATAGCTACTGCTTGCTCGCTGGTGATGAGGTGCCTGAACAAGTCTCCGAAACATCAGGATATAAACTCGGGCGGAACCGGTATCTGGATGATCGAGCTCGCGGCAACTCTGTTTGCACAGGAGTTGACTGACTGTTCACTGCTGTCATCGTCCTCACCATCACTACCATCAGCTTCAGATTCATCGTCATCATTATCAGCATCAGCATCAGCATCACAAACATCATCATCGCCGCCATTGTCGTCATCGTCAACTGCCCAGTCTTCCATATCACGACCATGGAGTGATTCCTTTCTGAGTACGGAGGCTGACACGGAAGTTCGGCGCTTGTGTGTACGACCATTCTCGGTGAAAAGCAAAGAGTATATGAAGCGGATGAGTCCCGGAGTGAAATAACTCTGACACAACATGTTGTCAAATATATCGTCCGAGAATCCATACCCAGCAGCGAAGAACGGGAGCAGCGCGGTCCCAGTTGCGTCGTACGAAGCTGTTCGATTTGTGGTCGCGTCTTGTTGCTTGATGGTTGTGTGACGCAATTGCAGACGCTTCCGCAACTTTATCGAGCTTTTCAAGCTGGAGATGTCGTTAGCGCCGTGTCGAACCATTTGTTGGACGAGCTTCTTCGTCCATGGCCGTCCGTTGAGTGATTCTTTTCCATGTACAGCGCTCTTGCGAAGGGTAGTGTTGATTTTCTGGCGATGCAGGTATGATCGCAAAGTCCGCTTTGTTAAGGCCGTGTCCAGAATCTTCATTGTTCGAGGCATCGTCAACTCCACAATCGGCATCAGCCCACTAGTGGTGTCAACTCCATTCTCTGATTGGATACTCAAGATCGCGAGGTAATGAAAAATGGTTTGCGCGTCTACCGTCTCACCGTCAAGTTGAGTGATTGAAGACCTGTCTGACAGCAAGACACATCGCGCTGCATGCAAGATATTGGCACGGAGAAGCTCGGTTTTTGAGTTGGTATGCTTCGCCAGCATGAGATAAACGTCCTCGTATTCTTGTAGGATTCGGCATGTATTGGGCACGTTCGCTGCATTTGCCCAAGAGAGAAAAAGAATCGTGTGGTAGTCGCGCCGGCCAGGGGTAAGATGACGAAGGCGGAGTAGTTTCACAAAGGCGTACAAAGTGTCTTGTTCGAGATCACTGACCACGATAATATGGTTTCGATGGCTTGCCGTGTGTACGGGTGGACGGCTTCCTTCAGTGGAACACTTGACTGATCTCGACGGCGAGGTGACCGAGAGATAAGAGGTGTAGCGATGTGATCCACTTTGACCGGTGGTGGTGGGTTAGTTGTTTCCTCTGTGCAACTAATGGGTTCTGGGAGTGCGTGGCCTTCACTCAACCAGTGGTTCAGGTGTTGTGATATCGACGTTGTGTGGGTCAGTCGCTTACTCTCGCTGAGAACGTAGACGATCTGACCATGTGCCATTCGAACGTCGTGCCCCGGGTTCATGTACATTCGAGAAGACCTCCCGCGCTTTGTTCCGGACGGGGTAGTCGTAGGTCGGACTGTATGCACTTTCAGTTTACCTCGGCGGGGATGAGCGTGAATGCGAGTATGATCACAGCCACCGCTGCGGCTTTGCTGTATGGTGTTAGGGGTGTTATGTCGCCGTAGCCGACAGTCGCCATCGTCACCATGAGAAAGTAAAGTGAGTCGCCAAAAGTAATCTGTGGCTGCTCAGCATCTCGATTCGCACTTTCGACGGCGTGGAACACACCAGCCGAAATGAAGATGATGCACGTGATTAGCAACACGATGGTGTGAATTTGTTTCTGCACCGCCAAGTGGATCGCGATCCAGCCGCTCGAATCAACCTCGTCAACCGAAGCAGCCGGAGCACTCAGATAAAGCGCAGAAACGGAAACGAATTGCCAACGTTCGAGTTTTGGCTGCGGCTGTGTCGAGTGAGGCGGTCGATTGCCGATGGCAGAATCGTGACAATGTCCATGATCGACATGAAGCTGACGACGAACCACCAGCAGGGTTGCAAAAATGCACTTAAAAATAAATTGGGTTTCGAATCCGAAATACATTATTCTGCTTGCGGACCATGTAGAAAAATAAATAATGCAGTTTTGCAAAGCGGAGCCATCAATTATTACTGGGTAAGCAGTGCATGACCATCATGCACAGTCCAGTACGACCGATTGACCTTCAAAAACAGCATCACCTCCAAGATGATTGGCTGGAGCGCATGGCGGTCAAGTCCGATTGTCATACCCGCCGTGCTGAAGAGGCGCTCGACAACGTTCGAAGTAGGGACGACTGCCTTTAGATGTGTATAGCGGACGGACTCTTCTGACCGACGAGCCCGCTTCAGTACACGCTCTGCGTAGCTGTCGTCGTCGCTCGACTCATCGACGCGGAGGCGAGCAATGGCCTGGCGCTCAGCGCGGGTCAAAGTCAACCCCGCCTGCGCCTTCACCACCGCAGACTCGAATGCGGGATATTCCACAATATCCGCGCCAACCCCTGCAAACATTAAGTTTA
>JAADVR010000184.1:0-50821 GCA_023335855.1 Pythium scleroteichum
AGTACGTTCCTACCCTAGCCTCCTCCCTGTCCCGCTTTGACTAACTTATTGCGTGTTGTGGCTAGCACGCACATTATCAGTGATATGTTTGCGTCGTACGTCTCGGCAGCGGGGAGGCACACGCTTGCGAACAATCCTAAGCTTCGCCACCTCTCCTACATGCACACTTGGGTTAATCACTCAAAGCATTTCAAGGACCCAAAGACTGCAGCGCATACCAACCGCATCGAGGGATGTTGGGAGGCGAAGATCAAGTCCAGGATCAAGCAGATGCGCGGCCTCGACTCGATGGAGAAGGTGGCCGCGGTCGTCGACGAATGTCTCTGGCGAAACTGGTTCTTCCAGCCCGACGCAAGTGCTGGAATCCTCTTCAAAGGATTTGTGACTGACACCCGGGGAAGTAGTGTGGTAATCCATATAAGTACAATTTGTTTCTACTAAGTACGATTTGTTATATCTGCCGAGCAGATACTGAAGGAGAGCCAACTTTTGAGTCCCGTGGTCAAATAGTGGTCAAATCTGGCCCCAGTATGACGCCACCGTTGGGAGTCGTCTGGGAGTCAAAATGGAGTCTAAATACCAAAATTCCATCTTTTCTGTCGAGTTGTCTGGCTTGGTATTGGGGGGTATATTAATAACTGGGCGGCTACTAACGGCGTGTCGCGACTCAGAGCCGATTTCGGCTTCGTATAAGGTCGCCGACCACGGCACATGCTTGTTTTCTGTTTCCCACTCGCGGGCTTTGCGTTGGAGGATGTTGGCGAAGGTGAGTCCCGAGGGCCCCGTACCAACGACGGCGATGCGAATCGGGCCCATGGTTGTGGCGAGGGTAAAGCGATAATAAAAGCGAAAGCGCCGCACGCAAGACAAGGTAGAATTCGCTTTTATTCGACGAACGGTTTACGAACGTGTGTGAGACGCGGGGCTGGGACTCTGCGGAGAATCACGCTCGTCGGGATTTCCATCTTCTTCTCGAACAGCTGGGCGATACACTCGGCGGTCACCTCCGGCTCGCTCACGAAGATCTTGAGGTTCTCTGCTGACTTGAGCATCGGCGCCTGCATCCGTTCAAACATCGTGGCTTCGAACTTCGCCACGGCGGCCAGCGCGGCCTCGCGGAAGTCTTCGGCGCCTTGAGCACCAATGATCGCCTCTGCGAGCTGTAGCGCGTCGAGCATGGCGGTGTTAACGCCCTCACCGGCGCACGGCGACATGAGATGCGTGGCGTCGCCGATGAGCGTCACGCCCTGTCGGTGCTCCCACTTGTGGCCCAGCGGCAGTGCGTAGAGATTTCTCGCGACCATCGCAGGGATGGCCTGGTCAACATCGCCGTCGACAGGTGTCCCTGCCGCTAGGATCAGCTGCTGAAGTCGCGGGCCCCAGTCGGCGTAGCGCGTCTCCACCAGCATCTTCGCTCGCTCGCTGTCGGTGGCAGCGCGGACGACGTCCGAGTCTTTGGCCCAGCTCTCGTGGGTCTTGAAGCCCAGGTACAGGCGCAAGACGCCGTATCCGTTGCGCTGCGTGATGAGCACGTTGCCGCCTCCAAACGTGTATAGCGAACCTTTGCCCACAAGGTCCGCGAGCTCCGGGAACCGTCGGTCGAAGTCGCGGAGGGTGCAGTCGAGGAAAGTCACGCCGCTGTAGACGGGTCTGTCCGCCGTCAGCAGCGAACGCACGCGCGACCAGCCACCGTCGGCGCCCACGACCAGGTCTGCGGTCGCGGTGCTGCCGTTCTGGAAGTGCAGCTCATAGCAATCGCCGACGGCGCGCACCTCGACAGTCTTGTGATCCCACTGGATGGCGTCGGGCGGCAGCGACGCGCAGAGCACGCGGTTGAGGTCGGCGCGGTCGATCTCGGGGCTGTAGAACGCGTTTGAGGCCTCGGCAGGCTCGGCGGCGTGGACCACGACGTCTCCGTGGCGCGTCACGGCCTTCATCTCCTGGCCCTCGGGTCGTGAGAAGGCGTTGAAGCGGTCGAGCAGCCCGGCAGCGCGGATCGCCGCGAGCCCCGTGCGCTTGCCCAGGTCCAGACTGCCGCCAAGCCGCCGAGCCGCCGCGCTGGGCTCGGCCTCGTAGAGCATGACGGTCCATACGGCGCTCGACTGGTGGTGGAGGATGCTGGCGAGCGTGAGCCCGGCAGGACCGGCGCCGACGATGGCGATGCGCAGCGGAGTGGAGGAGCTCATGGCGGAGAATCGATTGGAGGAGATTGTTCTTGCGGAGCGGAGAGCAAAATGCAGAGTGAGACGGTCACCGAGCCGGTGAGCCGGTCGCCGAGGAAGAGGAAGGTGATTTCGCGGAGGAGGCTTCAACTTCGTGAAGAGATTCAGTGTTATGTCAGTAGTGTTGGGTAGAAAATAGACCAATCCACTGAGATAGCCGTGTTTTAATTTGAGTGATGGTATGCGTGACTATCATTCTCGAACTTGGTTGCTCCGGGGCGGACAGCAGGCACGGTGGCAACCAGGAGATGGCATGGGACACGGGTCGATGTCTCGTATGCATTAGATAGATAGCAGTCCTACGTAGCGGGCGAGCGGGTCCCCTCACTGGGTGCGGACCCGCCGCGACAATTACTGGGGGGAAAGACCCCTTCACTGGTCTCGGGCTGGCACAGCGCGCGGTGGCGGTTCTTCCAGTCGGCCTTCTGACAGTCCTTGCCGCAGTAGAAGACGCTCTTGCAGCGGCTGCAGCTCAAGAGCTCTTTGTACTCGAGCGTCTCGCAGTCGCCGTTGCTGCAGATGCGGCGGCCCTCGGCGCGCATCGCGAGCGCGCGCGCGCAGTCGCCCATGGCCTCATACACTTTGGCCAGCTCGTCACGCGTGAGGTTGCTATCCGAGAGCGCGATCGTGATGCCCGAGTCGCGGTCGTGACGCTCGCGCACCTCGAGCGCCTCAAGCAGCAACATCTCCGCCTCCTCGAGCTTGCCGAGGCGGCGCAGCGCCTCGCCCAGGTGGCTCTTGGTGAGCGCGATCGAGACGTCGTCGAAGCCGGCGTCGGGCTGCTTGGCGAGGATCGCGCGGTAGAGCCGCTCGCTCTCGGCCAGTTCGCCGCTCTTGAGCAGCGTGTGCGCCTGGTTACTCTGCTGCACGAGCTGCAGGTACGCGGCCGCGCTGTCAGCGCCGCGCATCACGCGCACGTGCGGGTAGAGCAGCGTGTCGGTCGCCATGGGTCGCCTTGGAATCTGCTCTCGCTCTCGCTCGCTCTCTCTCTTTCTCGGTGCTGTTGGGTGGGTCACATCCTGCTCTCAATATAGGCCGGTGGTGTGACGCACACAAGTTAAGACACCCGCATTGTGCAACTTCATCCACCTGATATAGACGTATCTTTAAGAGACGGGTTGCTGAAATCAGGGGAGTTTCCAGCACGCCCATCACTCTCTTCCCCCTTTCCGACCCACTGACTGACCGACACACCTCAAAGGGAAACGCGGCAATGAACCCGGCGCTCGGGGGCAAGGCGCCCGTGCTCACGGGCCCGCTCGTCGTCGCGGCCATCGCCGACATGACCGAGTCGCCGCCGTCATCGCCGCCCCGTCTCTCCGCAGGCGGGCGGCTCTCGAGTGCGAGCCAGCGCACGAGCGAGTCGGAGAATCTCGAGGAGATCGCGGCGCTCGTCACACGCAGCAACGCGCCGCCGCCGAGCACCAAGGAGGCCAAGCCCCGGCTCACGGTCTCGGCCAGCGGCCGCTTCCAGGACCAGTTCTACCACACCCAGGAGGCGTCGCGCACCATGGGCGTGCTCAAGAGCCGCACGCTCGTCAAGCAGACGCAGGAGGGACAGCGCAGCGATGGCGCCGTCAAGCGCAAGAAGAGCATCAACGTCAACGGCAGGGACGTCGAGCAGTTCTCGGACGCCGACATCATCTTCGCCGGGTACCTCGTCAAGCAAGGCTCCTTCTGGAAGACATGGCGTCGTAGGTACTTCATCCTGCGGCGAGACGTCAACGTGCTCGCGTACTACACGGCCCACGACAACCTCGTCAAGCTGGGCGAGATCGTGATCGACGCCGACGCCAAAGTCGAGCCGCCGAGTGGCAAGGAGAAGGCCTTCCCGGGGCGTTTCGTCGTCGAGCACAGCGGCCGCAAACTCGTGCTTGTCGCGGAGGACGGCCGCGAGTCGGCCGAGACCTGGGCCATGCTCATCAACCGCTGCATCGTCACGCGCACCGCTGAGGCCGGGGCGGCCGCGCTCACGCAGCGCACGTCATCTGGCCGTGAGTCGATGCGCGCGTCGCTCATGCAGCTGCGCATGTCGAATGGCTCGCAAGTCGTCGCAGCGGACTCCCCCAAGCAGCAAGAAGCACAGCCCAAGAAGCGGCCACCGTCTGTCAAGACAGCTGCCAACAGCAGTGTAAAACCCGCCAGCGCTGCGTCCGATGATACCGTGCGAGATGCTTCGGTGCCGCCGCTGCCGACCATCCCAGCTGCGTTTGAGAACCCAGCGAAGATCAAGCGCCACTCCACAGACTCGCGCGTAATCCAAGCGGCAATCGATGAATCCGTGCTGTCGCGGGCCTCAACCCTCGTCGATGATGAAGAGCGTGAGCGTATGGTGCGCACGGCCCGACTGAAGAGCATCGACTCTGCGAACGAATCGGCACGGAAGCTACTCGGGCCAAACAAGTCGAGCTCTGGTGGCGGGGTGTCTTCGGCGCCACGTCCGCGTCGCATCGTCCGCTCGTTTAGTGCGGGTAGTGTGCTCTCGACTCGATCCACTGCATTTGACAATGTTCGTGCTCTACATGACGACTGTGGGCTCCTGTCTTCGCGAGGTATTCGTGGCGCGGCAAACTCGAGCTCCACTAAGGAACTTCGTAGCAGCTATGGTGGCCCACCAGGTGCCAGCGATGCAACGACAAGCTCTAATACGCGATCGCGTAACCTCAGCCTCCCAAGCTTTCGTCCCGTGCCAAGTATTGAGCTGTCAATCTCGATAGGTTCTCGTGGCACCCCGGACATAAGCCACATGATCGTCGTGCTGTCGGCCATCACGCTTGAGAACAGAACCGAAGCAAAAGAGCTCGGTCGCACGGAGGTACAGGGCTCCCTCGCCCTTCGTGCTTGTGGCGGCGATTTTTACGCTCGAGATTTTAGTGCGCTACTGCCGGTGCCTATCAGTGGCGGTCAAAATTTGATGATCCAGTTCGAGATTTTCTCAGTCGTGAACCTGATGTCTGAGGCGTTGAGTTCTCAGCAGTCAGTGGGCTTTGTGCGTATTCCACATGTCGACCTGCTTTTCTCAGGCGAGTCTACACTGGTGCTTGAATGCCTACGAACGAAGCTGTCACCGTCGCGGCAAACCCATTTTCTCGTGATCGATCGCATCCGTCCGAGCGAGAGTCTGAATCTTGGTCACTCGTACACCTACGCAAAGCGCCATTTCGTCGCGGATATCGTGCCGTTTGACCTCCGAATTGAAACATCAGCTGACATGTTTGCTCCACCAAAGACAAATGCGTCACTACCGGACAAATCTTCATCGGGAAATCGCTCTTCGTTTGAGATTGTTGCCCCTCCATCGGATGCATCTTCGAGCGACCCCAAATCTTTGGCCTCGCGCGCTTATGGAGGAATGGTACGGGGCGGTGGCGACTCATCTGATGCCACCCAAGTGTTCATCTCGGAGGAGTTGTCTTCGTCCTACTGCTCGATCTCAGTGGCTGTCAAGTACATGAATCTTCTACAACAGCGAAATCAAAGGCGAATGCATGATGCCAAGCTACTGATCAACGACATTGAGAAGAAATATGATCAGATTCCTTCGTCACCAAACAGCAAAACCGAATCGTCAGACATCATCAACCTGCATATTGACATGATTCGCGATGCTGAGACTCGTGTTGAGTACTACCGGAAGCTTTATGAGTCTTATGTCCAGTGCGAAGACTACTACGAAGTACTCTTGTCAATGCTCGAGGAAGGGAAGGAGCCTGGTATCACTGGCTGTCTCAAGCGAAGTACTCAGAAGAAGGACAAGCGGACAGAGTTTATGCCTACAAACCTAAACTGTCACGTGGTACGCGCACGTCGTGTTGCGTTATCGAATGGTGGCGCAAATACCAAGGATCAAACAACGCGAGACAAGCCTGTTGGTGCGTCAGGTGACGAGCTTGTCTATGCTGTTGTTACCCACGGTTGTCCAGCAGCACATTGCTTGGGTTTTAAGGATGGAGGGTTGCGTCGTCTTCAGCAATCTCTCGCCCAGTCGAAAGAGAAAGATGACGGTCGCCTTCAGGAGAAAATTGAGCAACGCCAAGATATCGTTCGCTGCCAAATTCTATCCATCACATCAGCGTCGTTCCTCACGTTAATTGGACTCGCTGCGAACAAGTCGGCGCGCCATCAAGAACGCCTTCAGCTGATGTGCCAGACAGGGTTCCTCCTCAATATGGAATCGCTGCTGAGTACGATCAAGAACGAAAAGGGAATGATCGAGGACATGTACGAAGGTGTGCAATGGCTCAACTCGATGGTGAGTCTCCAAGTTGTCCAGTCGCTTGAGGAGAAACCTAAACTCAAGTGTGCAAAGTGCGTCGCAATCACTTGTTCGGAGAAAGGCGAGGTCGTCGCTACTTTCGCTCTTCCACCTGACGTTTATTCAACGCTCCCGGATGTCCTCCGTCAAGGCCATGCCCTCAAGGTGCACGCCGTCATGTTCACACAGGGCATCAACGAGATGCAGTCGGTCGCGAATCACATGTTAGACACAAGTCTGCAAGATGAGATCAACTTCGAGAGTGCGAACCGTCTTGTAAAGTATTTCCAAGTTTACAAGGCCCACGTACTCGCAATGCAACCACCCAATCCTGATCGAATCAAGGACCTACCGGATCTTGAGATTGAGATCAAGATTCTCGCTGAGAAACTGAATCAGTCGCGCAAATCTCATATCCAGAAGAAGAACGTCAACATTCTTATTGAGTCAAGCGATCTCTGTCGCCGTCTCGGTGCTGGCCGCACGACTTGTTGCAAGAGTGGCAAGGATCGCACAGGCATGTCAGTGACCCTCGAATGCTCCCGTCTTCTTGTCGACAAGTTCCATGTGAAGCAGGGTGTCCACCTGTGCAATGCGATGCGTGAGCGTGGCGTTCGCCGCGTGAATGTGCTCGCTAATACGGGTAAGAACAAATACGCGTTCAACTCATTCCAGCTCAAGTATTTGCCCGACTGTTACCGCCCGCCAGCGCTCTCAGCTGATTCGAAAGTCCAGTCGTAAATACAAGAGAAGATGAGCAGGTTTGTTAACTCCAAAGACGCGCATTGTATGTTTCCCCACTTTGTTCTACAGATCCCAGAGCAGTGGATCGTTCTCGCTCTCGAGCCGCAAGGCTCGTTCTCGTTGACGGCTGCGGTGGAGTTTCTGGACTGCGAAGAGCAAGTTTTGCTCGCTCTGCCGGTTAGCCTCCTGGAGCTGTGCAATGGTGTCCTCGAGCCGAGCTACCTCAGGGTGGTGGTGGGTCGCTTGCTCGAGCTGCTGTTGCAGGGCCTTAGTCTGGGCCTTGAACTGGACCCTCAGTTCGTGTTGCTGCTGCACGAGCTTCGTTGTGAGCTTCTCACCAACGGCCACTACATCGTCACGCTGTGCCTGAAGTAATGCCGTTTGCTGAAGTAGATGTAACACCAGCTCGTCTTTCTCCGCGGCTCCAATCTTTTCGATGCGTCGCAACAGCGCTTCTGTCGCGGTCTTGCCATTGCCCTGCAGATGTGTCCACTGGCTCCCCAGCTCTGTCGCTAGCACCTCCACGCTGCTCGGCCATTGGCGATCGGGGTGTGGCTGGAGATCTTTGAGGTGAACTCGCTCGCTCGCATGACTGCGTTCCGTCCACTTGCGTTGCTGAAGTTGCTCGTGGACTTGTCGAGCCTGGCGCAGTCGCTCGATGGGCGAGATCCGCGGAGACGAGGACAAGACGGACGATGCTGCGAGCGAGTCTGTTCTCTCCATCGCAGAAGATGACGTGAAACGTCGCGGTGCAGAAAGAGGTATCCAAAAGGGCTTACTATATAATTTGTTGGGTGTCCACTCACGCATTCTATCAGACAGGTCTTCTATTCCTCGTCGATCTCCTCTTCGTCCTGTTCCTCTTGCTCATCGTCATCAGCGCCGACAGCGTCGTCTTCGTCAATCTCCTCTTCCTCGACCTCTTCCTCAGCCTCATTCAGCGGCGCATCGTTGCCTTCGAGCGCCGCGAGCTCTTCCTCCTTCATGGGCGGCGCCACGAACCACGGGAGCTTGCCGCGCTGGTAGTCGTTGATCATCTGCACGGCCACGTTCTGGAAGTCGGCCTCGCCTTTCTGCAGCAACTTGCCGCACTTGACGGCAAGTTGCTCCAGGAAGTCAAACTCGTCCTTCCAGTTCTCGATGCCATAGACCTTGACGATGTACTCCTTCTTGACGCGCTCGAGGATGGCAGGGATGAAGTCGGTGGGCTGTGGCAGGCGCTCGGCACGCACAACGCCCTTGAGCACAGTCTCGACTTCGTCGTCGCCCTGGTCGTAGACGATACCGGGGCAGTCGATGAGGAAGATGCGGCGCATGAGCGTGATGTACTGCCAGACCTTGGTCTCGCCCGGGATCGGCGCGACCTTGCACACCTTCTTTTTGCGCAGCGCGTTGATGACCGAGCTCTTGCCGACGTTCGGGTAGCCGATGAGGCCGACCGAGATCTGCTTCTTGTCCTGGTGAAGCTTGGCGAACTGGCGCAGCAGGTTGATCAGCGCGCCCTTGCCAAAGGGGCTGTTGAGTGAGGCGTGGAACGCGATGGTCGGTGTGGTCTCGCTGAGCTTCTGGACCCACTTCTTGGTGACCCAGTTGGGCACGAGGTCGCACTTGTTGATGACGAAGATGAGGTGCTTATGCGACGCGTTCTTGCGAATGTGGTTCTCGACATGCTCGCACCGCGTGCCCGGGACGTTACGCGCATCCAATACCTGGATCACAACGTCCGAGCAGTCGAGCACCTTGTAGAGCTCGCTCCAAATACGCTTCGACTGGCCCTTGCTGAAGACGTCATGCGAGGTCTCGACCTTGAAGTCCTGCTCCACGACAATGTTGCGGTCGTTGCCCTTGGTCTCGTAGGCGTCCGTGCTCGCGGCGGCGCGACTCACGAGTGCCTCGTAGTCGTTGGCCGCGATCTTGGCACGCTTGCGCGTGCGCTTGCCGTTGAAGACATCCTCGTAGCTCTCGGTCTCGAGCAGCTTCATGCGCGCAACCTTCTCCGAGTCCTGCAGCAGGCCCATGGGCAGCTTGCGCGTGCGCAGCACGACCGAGTATGGGTCGGCAGTCTTGAGCGACATCTCGTTGCGGAACTTGTCGAGCTCCTTCTGGCCGATCACACGCGTGTTGCCGAACCACCGGCGATCGGGTTGGATGCGCGCCGAGCCCGAGGTGATCTCCTTGCCGGCCGTCTTGTTGCCCATCATGAGCGTGCCGCCCACGACCTTGCCCTTCTTGTTGCGGATGGCCCCGCTGTTGCGGTACATGTTGAGGCGGTTGATGGTCGCCTTGTCGCGCATGTTGGCGGCCTTCTGGCGTTTGGGCACCACGCGGTGCGGGTTGTCGGCGCTCGCCTTCTTCGTGTTGATGCCCTTCATCTTCGGCGGCATGGTCCTGGCGTCGTCGCGAGGCGAATGACCTTTGCGGGTCACGATGAGCTGCTCGGCAGCGACCAACGATTGGTGGCAGGCCGGCTCGAAGCGTAACCGTACCCCGAGAGAAAGGTACAGTTACATTCTTCAACTGATTCGAAACGGTTTTAGTGGAGATTAGCGTTCGTAACCCAACTGGTAGGAGGCTCCTAACGAACCTATCCCTGACGACCCAGGCGTCAACTTCGACACTCGAAGAGCTCCCATTCCAGGAAGAGACGGGGATCACAACGTGAGCCGCCTCCTGTCGCGACCATGGCGCTCGTGGGGGCCGACCGCGCGCAGCAGCAGCCGTTCCTCTTCGAGAAGCACCTCCACCACCAGGACGGCGTGGCCGGCACGCTCACTATCCGCCTGCTTGAGGCCCGCAACCTGCGCGCCGCCGCCTCCATGTTCTGGGTGCGCACGTGCAATCCGTACGTGATCTTTCGCCTCGGCAAGCAGAACGCGCGCAGCTCGACCATCGAGGGCAACGACAACCCGACATGGCGCCGCGAAGTCCACGAGATGAAGATCCACAAGCTCGATACCAAGCGCGCGCCGCTCGAGGACCACTCGGACGTGCGCCTCGAGCTCATCGTCGACGTCATGAACGAGGACTCGCTCACGGGCCGCGCGACCGAGGTCGTCGGCATGACCAACGGATCTGTCATCGGCACGGCCAACGTTGACTTCACGCCACTGCTCGAAGGCAAGGAGGATCTCATGGACCGGTGGGTCACACTTAGCGGTGGCCTGCCGTTGACCAGCCCCAGCGGCAAGAAGAAGCGGTCGGCTGAGAAGCAGCTCATGCTTGGAGAAGTCCGCATCATCCTCCAGTACGAACCCCATGGCATGGAGCCCGCGGTCGGCGACGTGGTCAAGATGGAGGGCTTTGGCGCGTACCCGTCGTGCTTGCTGGCACCGATGGACGAGCTCGAGCTCTCAGTCAAGAAGATCAGCGGCAGCTACCTGCTCTGCACGTACACGACAATGTCAGGTTTCCACGGCATGCTCCGTCTGCACCGCAACAACGTGTTCGTGGCCCACCGGGGCAGCCTCTTGGACCGCCTCTACGTGCGCTGCGTGGCCGAGCCGCTCGAGTTCGTGAGCAACACGCCGCTGGGCCAGAGCTGCCGCGAAATCGCGCGTCCGTACGTGGTCATGGCCAGGACGTTCAGCGTGCCGGCGCTCTCGGTCGCTAAGGGCACACTCGTGACGACCTACTACGCGTCGTCGGCGGCAATGGGCGCCATCATCCAGTCCATGGATCAGTGAGCTTCTCACTTGTTTTGCTTCGTTTATCTATCCCCACTAAACATCTCGTTTACGTTTATCTCGTAAAACTCATTCACGATCCTTGGCTTCGCTTGACATGCAGGTTAAGCTAATCGTAGATATTCTTTCTGATTGGACAAAATCCGCCCACTAAGAACTGGAAGAATTGGAGGAAAGGCGGAATGAATGACACGGAAGACGAGCAGCTCCAAGCCGCCCCGCTCCACGCACTTTGCGGCCTGCGCAGTCGCCACTGCGCGCGCCGACTGTCTCGTCGCTGTGCGTCACTTCTCGACCGACAGACTCGCGCGACTCGCGGCCTCCGACGCTGAGAACTGCCCAAGAGCCGCATGGATCCGCGGTCGCTAGACGCGTTCCGCTCGCCGAGCGACAAGAAGCACTACCGGCTGCTCACGCTGCCCAATGGGCTCGAGGCGCTGGTCGTGCACGGTGACAAGCGCGTCAACAGTGGCGGCGACACAGAGATTGAGCCAGAGCCTGAGGAGGAAGACGACTTCGCACCGCGCCGCTCGCTCGTGAATCGCGCCGGCGACTACGACACTGAGAGCGAGTCGGGATCCGATAGCGAGGCAGACGACGACAGCGATGGAGAGGGTAGTCATGAGCCCGTGGAGAAAGGCACGCCCCACGCGGCGGCGTGTCTCTCGGTCGCGGTCGGTAGCATGGCCGACCCGCAGGACATGCGCGGGCTCGCGCACTACCTCGAGCACATGCTCTTCATGAGCAGCGCCAAGTACCCGGACGAGAACGAGTTCGAGGCGTTCCTGAGCGCGCATGGCGGCTACAGCAACGGTACGACCGAGTGTGAGAGCACGCGCTTCCTCTTCGAGGTCGCGCCGGCCTTCCTGCAGCCGGCGCTCGACATGTTCGCGCAGTTTTTCGTGGCGCCGCTCTTCAAGGCCGACGCCATGGAGCGCGAGCTGCTCGCGGTCGAGTCCGAGTTCAACCGCGCGCGGCAGAACGACTACGTGCGACTCCAGCAAGTGCAGTGCGAGACGTGCGCGCCGGGCAACCCGTACAACTCATTTAGTTGGGGCAACGTCGACAGCCTCAAGCGTGAACCTGAGCGTAACGGGCGCAACGTGCGAGATGAGATGATCGCCTTCTATAAGACCCACTACTCGGCCCACTGCATGAAGCTTTGCGTGTACGGAGAAGACTCCCTGGATGATCTCGAGCGGTGGGTACGGGAGTCCTTCGGCGCGATCCCGACATCACGTGCGGTTCCGACACTCCGTGTGCCTATGCCGTTTGGCGAGGCTGCCGGCCAGCACCCGACGCTCATCAAGATCGTCCCCGTGCGGAAGATGCACTCGCTCCATCTCTACTGGCCCATGCCGCCCATGCTCGACCAGTACCGCCAGAAACCGTGGGAGTTTCTTTCGCACGCCATGGGCCACGAGGCGGATGGATCACTCAGCGCGATCCTCAAGCAGCGCATGTGGTCGACCGAAGTCTCTATTGGTATCTCCGAGAACGATGCGTACGAGTTCGGGTCGTTTGGGAGCCTCTTCGAAGTCAACGTCGTGCTCACGAGGCTCGGACTCTCGCACTGGGAGGATGTCGTGGCGCTTGTGTTTGACCTCGTGCGCTTCTTACGAGAACAGGCACCATCCAACCCGTGGATCTTCAACGAACTGCGCGCGACGAGCCGAATGAACTACCAGTTCCAGGAAGAGTCCAATCCGCTGTCGCTCTGCCGCCGGTTCGCTGAGCTCATGCAGGACCGCCACGCCGTTCTCCGAGACGATCTCCTGCGGTACGATTTGTTGCAAGGCGAGTTCGACGCGGACATGACGCAGGAGCTGCTGGCGCTGATGACCCCGCAGAACACTCGTGTGTTGCTGTTGTCCCACGCCTTCGAGGAAGACGAGAGTGTCGTTGAGTGGCGGAGCGAGAAGTGGCTTGGCGTCAAGTATTCCGTTGAGGCAATTGCAGAGCCGACGCTCGCCAAGTGGAAATCACAGACAATGCCTCCAGTGGTGCTGCGACTACCCGAGCCCAACCCATTCCTGCCAGAAGACTTCACGGTGCTGCCACTCCCGAGCGTGGATGGCGATGCCAAGCCGTTGGATCCAGACGGAGAACCGTTGCTGGTGTTCACGACGCCAATGAGCAAGCTCTGGTACAAGCGTGATCTCAAGTTCCAGATCCCAAAGACCAACGCCAACTTCCTGCTGTGCCTTCCGTCGCTAACGCGCAACGTGCGCAGCTACATCCACGCTAAAATCTACCTGAGACTCTGTCACGAGGCTCTACAGCACGTGCAGTACCAGGCTTATCTCGCGAGCTACTCGTACGAGCTGAGTCTGCGCGACTTGGACATCGAGACAACTTTCAGCGGCTTTAGTGACAAGCTGCCGGCGCTCATCGACGCGGTGTTCAGCGCACTGCTCCACACGGAGGTCGACGACGCTGTCTTCACGCGCGTGCGCGACGAACTGACGAAGGAATACCGCAATCTCACGCTCAAGCCGGCGGTCAAAGCACGCTACCTGCGTCTTCAGCTGCTTGAGCGGACGACTTTCCCTGTGGAAGACAAGCTCGAGGTGCTGAGCAATGTAACGGTCGCTGAAGTGCGTGAGTTCAAGGATTGTTTCATGTGGCAGTGCGAGGCGACAATCCGCGCGATGGTCCACGGCAACATTTCCCAGGACGAGGCCGTGGCATTGCTCGAGTCGGTGGAGCAGTCAATCGACGACTACACGAGCGAGCAGAGGTTGCCGCCTCTCCGATCGCCGTTACGACCCCACACAACAGCACTGCCACTGACAACCAACGGACTGCTTCTGCGCGATCTGAGCGACCACGACGGCGAGACGAACTCATTCGTCGAGGTGTACTACCAGTTTGGCAAGGGCGGGTACCAGGACCTCGCGTACGCCGAGTTGCTCCAGCACGTCATGGCTGATCCGCTTTTCAACGAGCTTCGCACCAAGCAACAGCTAGGGTACGAGGTGTTTTGCACGGTGCGCGAGACTCACGGCGTACTGGGTTTCAGTATCGCGGTGCAGTCGGCGAGCCATGCCGCGGGCGAGATTGCCTTGCACGTGGACGAGTTTGTTCACGTCGAGTTTCTGCGGTTCCTAGAGCAGTTCCCACCCGAGGAGCTAGCCAAGCACGTCGCGAGTCTCCAGCGCATGAAGACGCGTGAAGACGTGACGCTGAGCGAGGAGAGCGACCGGTACTGGGAGGAGATCCAGAGTCGGCGACTCGAGTTCCGCATCGACGACCACGTGGTCAAGGAGCTGTCCCAGTGCTCGGTCGCCGAGCTGCAAGAGCGGTATCTACGATGGCTCGTCGCAGCGAACGAGGGCGACGAGACGGGAGCCAAAGACGCCGCCAAGGTCCGCAAGCTGCGAGTCCACATGATCGGCAAGAACAGCAAGTTCGTCAAGCCACTGGAGACGCTCGTGGCGAAGGACCAGGCTCCCGTTCTCATTGCTAACTGGCGCGAGTACAAGGCCGCGCTCGCTTGCCACTGCTCAAACTACGAGTTGGGACACAGTAGTCACCATAGCCAACGCCACAGCCACACGCACGACCACCGACGCGGCAGTCGCTGCAGGGGACGAAGCCTCAGCACGAACTGAACACTAGAGACGGATTCTGGATTCCTTAAATACTACAAGATCTATGACCAACGAGGAGGTCTCAGTCAGAGCGGCACTCTCGTCGGCCATAACGTGTGCGATGGAGAACACACAGCACAGCGGTTGGTGTAGGTGGCTCTGCTTCCGGCGCCGACGACGCAGCGGATCGGATCTGCGGGTACGTGGTTCTAGAGATGCACAAGCTTCAGTCAATGGAGCCGCTGGCGTGGAAGTCCTCGAGATCTTTCGTCGTCACGAAGTTGTGGATCGACGGTCGGTGGGTGGCCAAGGAAGGGCGACTGAAACGCGTCACGGCAGCGAGCGCGCCAGAGCCGCTGCTTGCGTGGTTGTCGGCCGTCGATGGTACGCTCGAGCCGTTGGCCGTTGTGTCGAACTGGCCGTTGGACGACGGCGTTCGCGAAAGCGCTCTTCGGATGGACGGCCTCCGCGTGATCTCTCGGAAGGCGTCTTGCACGCCGAGGCGCCGCTCGATGTCGCCCACGCGGCCCTGCAGCTGGTCCATCTGCCTCTCCATGCGCGTCCGCAGCGAGTCCATTTCCAGTGACACGGCTGACACTTGGTGCAAAATCGCCTGCATCGTCGTCTCCATCACGATGGCCCACTCGGGCACGTCTGCGCGGCCCGCTGGCTGCACGTTGGCGGTGGGACTCCTGGTCGAACCACTCATGGGCCGCGTGCGCACGGTTCCGAGTAGTTCGGAGACCGAGTCGGGCTTGACCAGGCCTCGAGTGCGTTGGGCGGAGACCATGTCATTGTCGTTGTCATAGATAGGCGGCTGGCCCGGGACGCCGCTGGCTCGTGGCAAACTGGTCGGACTTCCACTTCCAGAGCAGCTCGCAGATGTCGGCGGGAGCTGACTGAGGCCCGCAGCCGATGACATGGGAGTCTCGTTCTCGTGTGCATCCTTGGGCCTGGCCAAATCTGCCGATTTCAGCCTCGTAGCCTGAGCGAGGGCATTCGTCGGGCCGGCTGCCTGGGCCAGCGTCAGTGCTGCGCTCGTGGTCAACGCCGCGGTCTGGATCTTGCGCTTGCTCTTGTTGTGCTTTTCGACCTGCGCGTGGAAGAGCTCGCTCAGGTCCTCAATCTTGGTTCGAATGTACTCGACGTTGACCTCCATCATCTCGAGCATGGTCATCTGCTTGTCCATCGGGTCGCTCACGTCGTGCGAGTTGACGAACCGCTTGACCTGCCGGTAGACGCGCAGCACTCCGTAGAGCTTGTTCTCAGCCCGTGCGATCGCCACTTTGGCACGCGAAGTCTGGACGCCTTTGAATTGGCTATGGGCGGCTCGTAGCTGGACATAGGCCTGGATGGCGCGCGCCGCGTGGTCGTTGATGAGCTTGCGGTTCTCGTCCTTCTTGATGAAAGCATTCACCTTGTGCTCCGACCGTGTGAGCACGAGATACGTCGACATGACGGCGATGGTCACGGCCGTGAAGACCGTGCCGCAGAGCCCTGCGACCACGGCGAAGAAGCGACCGGCGCCTGTGTGCGGCACAATGTCGCCGTAGCCAATCGTGAGGATCGTGATCACGAGTGTCCAGAGCGAGTCGGTGAACGGGATCGGCCTGCAGCACGAGTCGGCGTGGAAGGCGCAGAGGAATCGCTCGACGACGTACAGCGAGTAGCCCGTGACCACGAGCAGCAGCAGGAAGCACGCGACGATCCAGCGGCTCGGGTGGTACCGCAGCGTCGACTTGAGGAAGAAGCCGGCCGTGAAGTCGACGTTCGTGAGCGCGCCGATGAACCAGCCGTTGCTCGAGTTGAACGAGTGACGGAACTGCACGACGCGAAAGAGCAGGAAGAGCCGCGCGAACATGAGCAAGCTCGAGGCCACGACGAGGTTAGGCCACCGCGGGTCGACGGTCTCGAGCCCTGGGAATGGGTGGATCACAAAGAGCAAGAGCTCGAACATGAGCTGGCCACGTAGTGGTGACGAGAGCAGCGTCGCTGTGGGCGGCACGATGTTCTTGATCTTGAGCACCTCCCACTCGGCCGCGTAGAACGCGTGGACGTAGTAGAGCAGGATCACGGTCGAGAACGAGATGAGCACGCGCAGCGCGTGGAGCATCATGCGGCCCTCGGGCACGGGCACGGCGTGCGGCAGCGAGGCACGGCAGGTTGGGCATTGCGTGGCCGCGTCGACGTGGCAGACGCCGTCGAAGTCGCGGGTGTTCGCGAACCAGAGGTACTCCATCTGCCCCACCATGAGCGCGATGCCGAAGAGCCCGTAGAAGAGCTGGAAGGCCGTGTACCTCCGCTGCTTGGTCACGATCCGTATCCGTCGCTCCTGCGCGCTCAGCGCGTCGGCGTTGGCGGCGTCATTGCGCTTGCCCTTGGTCGGTTTCGCCGGCACGGGAGCCGGCGCCGCCACGAGCGTCTGCCGTGTTGGGCCGGCGTCGAGCGGCACGATCTCGTTCTTCGCGGGCATCTCTCGCGCAGCTCAGGCGCCGTCGCCTGCTCGCTTCGATCGTTGCGGGCGAAGGTCAAGTTAGACCCGACGCGACGACCGCTTTTCTTGGGCCTCATGAAGGCACGGCGAACGCCGCTATCTTCAAGCCGCCGGTAGACAGCGGGGACACGCAGGAATAGCGCGACGGACGTAAATACCGATTGGCACAGAAACCGCTGCCAAGCCAACAGTTGGTTGGTCACAACGTCAGTGGAGACTCACCGTTATGACAAAGCTTCGGAGTCGGCGAGTGTGTGAAGAAACACCTTCAATTTATCGTGTTATCCTAGAGCCCGTTCCTTGGGTCCACGACTAGAGCTAGCTTAGTAGAAGAAACCGATGACCTTGCCACCCGTGTGCTTGCGACGGGCCTCGTGGTGGTCCATGATGCCGAAGGTCGTGCTGAGCACAATGTGGCCGAACTGGCGCGACGGCAGGAGGTTGTTGATCCACTTCTCAATCTCCGCGAGCTTGATGTCGAAGCGCGGCGAGATGACGCCGCACTTGTTGATGCGGCCCTTGAGCTCGACGACGATCTTGCCGCCGCGGTGGTCATCGACGATCTCGAACTCGCCGATGTAGCCGTTCTTCTGCATCACCTGCAGGAACTTGACGATGACCTTCGACGAAGGGCGGATCAACACCTGGCGCTTTCCGCGCTTCTCGGCGTTGTACATGTTCTTAAGGCAGTCGGCAAGCACGCTCATTCGCACCATTCTGATCCAGACACACAAGTACTGTTAATTCCTGACGGTGGGCCAAGGTCAGACTCGCCCCCCTTGGTCGGCGTCCACAACTGCGTCCGACGACACCGAGCGCAGGAGCTCCAACGCATTGGAACTGGCCAACCGCGTCTCGGTCTCTCGTCAGTCGGCGAGCGGGGCGTCAAGGGGGAGCGGCTGCCTCCACGGCCGCGTCGCGACGCGCGGCGTGGCTCGGATGCAGGGCGCATGCGAGCTCACACGCGCGCCGTCGCGACGCGGCCCTCGCGGGAAGGGTGGTCGCCGCCGAGGGGCGAGCCATTGCGCGGGCTGCTTACTTGGCTGAGGGATTGGATCGAGACGCTCTGGGGATTCACGAATGGCCATGGCGGGCAGCTCCGGCCGAGTCCCGATCAGGCATTGGTCAGCCAGTCACTGGTTGGAGAGGACAGCGAAGTACCGGTTTCAATGCGAACCAATCAAAAGATGCTTTACAGTACCGGTTTTCAGGTTGCGGGAAGGTAACTCGAATTCTGTTTAAATGACAGAGTGATGGTCGTTCTTGCCCGCGTAAAGTTCGCAGGCACCGCTTCAAGCGGCAACGAGCACGGCACCATGGCGGCGGCCACGTAGATGCGCGTGGAGAGAAGCTTCGGGCGAGCGAACGAGCGCGAAGGAGCTACAGAACGACAGTTGAGATGCATCACAAGGCTTCCGAGCGGGTGGGCGTGGCGGAAGCGACGGCGAACGTGCTCGGGGACCAGCGGAATCGCGCCGAGAACGACGACGCGAGTGGCGATCGACGTGGCCGGAATCGACGCGGCTCGCGCGCGGCGCCGGCAATCAGCGACGACGCTATCGCGCGACTAACGGAGAGAGCTGTCGCTCAGCGGGAGACGCTGCGGAGCCGACTCGTGAGCCACGACCCAACGAGGAAGCAGCGTGACGCTCACGCAAAACGACAAGAGCATACTGACGGCAGCCGTCGGCGGCATCGAGGTGACGAAGTGAGTCGCCCAATCTCTCGCGACAGATTTGCTGAAAGTGCGTCCTCCACGAATCCAATGGCTCGCGAGCGGTAGCTTTGACGATGGGTTTTGCCAGAGTACTCGGTTGATGATCCAATGCTACACTATCTCCTCGGCGTCATTGCTGAGGGCAAAAGTGTCACCAGGGCTGAGATACCGCGTCGTCCTGGTACGTGAGCCTCCATGTGAAGTTCCGTCAAAGCGACTGAGAGATTTCCGCGATGTAGAGGGAATAGACGTTGTGAGACGTCAGTTTTTGCCAGAGGAAGATGTCCTCTTCTTGGTGTACCACCGAAGTCCTCCGTGTGGGTTTCGTAATGTGTACTGGCTAGAGTTTATCTCGGAAAATCGTGCCATCGACATCGAGGTGGAATATTTCACTCTGAGTCATCACGGTCTCACGCACTACCGCGGCTCGAACGTGATAGATTTTGTAGACATCGATGCCTGGATCACGGAAAAGCGTGCTTTCGACTACATGACAACTATGAGAGGCCTGCAAAAGCTTCAGGGGCTATTATTTTTTATGTCGTGGAAGAAAAAGGCGATTCGACTGAAGCACCGACGGGTTCGAGACCGCCTAGCCACCTCTCTTTTTCATTGTGACATCGCAGCGAGCCGTCTCATCGTTTCGATTCGCGGATGCTGCGTAGAAGTGCGTACTCCTTCATTCGTTTTAGATGTGGTGCTGATTGTCTGGTTGTCGTTCACTCACGGGGTTTGACAGATTGAAGATTACGTATCAGCAAACCAGTTGCCTATTGGTTTTGCACTCCCAATTGAGAGTATCACGGATGTACTGTAGCTGCTGGTCGGGTGTTTGCTGCCAGGTACCTAATACTCTTTTCTCGTCAGGATAATCGTGCTCGAATACGATCAGTGCGATGTGAGGTGCTTCGGCAAGTTGGCAGGATATGTGATGTTGTTTTGCAAGAATTATCCTGTCTGCGTCACCAAAGAGATTTCGAGATCGAAGAAGGAAAGCAAAACTACGCAAATATTTCGCGCTCGTCAAGGCTCCTCGATCGTCTGTACGTATTCCTTCGGCTGACAGAGTTTCACCTCCTTGAATCCATATACATGCACATGAAAGAGTTTGTCGTTACGCTGTACAACCAGATATGCGGTTCCGACACGGCGAAGCTCGATTGTCCGATGCAAAGCGAAGCAAAAGTCAGCCTCGGTTGCATCCCTGGAAGTTCTGAAGACATATTACCTGCTTTTCGTCTGAAAGGCAGTAACAACGCTGCAGAAACGATTGTCTCGTACAAAATCCAGTTTAGGCTCCAACATCGACATGTTCCGGCCCCGTTTTTATATGCCCGAATGCTCGAGAGGGCAACTTCGCTAAACGGGTTTGACTCGTTGCACACTGAACTGAGTGTGATTCCGCCTCAACATGACGTGTTCGACCTCATTTACACATTGCTGAATGGGTACATTGCATGCTTGGACGGGATACCGCGAATTGTGAGTATTTTGTTCAGCTTCTCACTTCAGCAGTATACAAGCTCTGATGTGTCTGTAGCTAGCGGACGAACGTTTTGGGTCGGTTCTTGGGCCGCACACACCCCAGAGTCGTGACGCATTCCTGGCCTCACTGTTACGGCCATCCAGTCAGATCCTTCTGAGTCACAAGGAAGAGTTGAAGGGAATGAGGTTTGCTATCGAGACGTACTATAAGCAGCTTGAGGTAAGTGATCCAGTGCTGCTCTCCTGGATCTGGCGATGGCTCACACATTCATCATTAGATTCAGCTCACCGATCGATTGCGTCTACTAGAGAAGGTATACGATATTCAGTGTGATGAGGACGTGAAGAAAGCATCAAACGAACATGGACAGGAATACCAGTCTCGGGTTCTCACTGCTGCCCAATACGAAGAAATACGAGGCGCCTGGGAAAAAGTCCTTCATGAAGTTACCACCCAGCATCCTTTCATCCAAGTCGGCATATTTCTCGTTGACCAATCGTCCTTGGTGGACCGACTCAAAACACACGTCGACAACCACATTCATGACATGATGGGTGACTTGCCTTCTGTTTACATGCGATTCCTTTATGGTTTGCTGATGGATGTGGATGGTCGAATCGAAAGAGTAATGAACATCCCCACAAGCATCACCGATGCGATCAAATGGCTGAAGGAGGTGACCGAGATGATGCCGAGGCACGCATTTCGGAGGGCGTTTGACGCAAAGTGTGAAAACCTCGCAAGATTGAAGCAGCTTCTCAAGGACAATAATCTATTTTGTCAAACCATGGAAGAGCAAGATGTCATGAGAAAAAAAGAATTTGAGTGGGATTCTCTGTACGAAACGCTCATCACGTGCTTCCTACGCGTGCAAGAAAGAGACAGTGAGCATCGCCGCAGCATTCTTGAACTGAGTGCCAAAGCTGACGACTACATCAGTGCGCAAATGGGTCAAATTAAAGCCGAGTTTAGCAAAATTCCATCGCATCAGGATGAAATGTATCTCAGCCAGCACAAGGCAAAAGAACTCGCCAAAAAGAAACAACTCTTGATTGAACGGCTCGAACGTCTCGTTGCACTTGACGGAGAACGACAGGAAATGCTGGAAAGCCATTTAGCGTTCGAGCATGAGCATCGGTTGGCAACGGATCAAGGTGACGCCGAGATTCTGCGCACCTCCAGGAAGTGGGAAACCAAGCCTCTGAGCGAGCAACTTCTTCAACACTTATCAATTGTCATTGACATGCGGTCGTGGTTCTGTGCGTGGAGCGCTCTCGAGGATAAGTGGCTCGATACTCCTCTAACGAGTATGCACGCAAGCTTGGTTCTCAGTCGGCTAAAACAGTTTCACCGGCGATTACAGTTTGCCTCCACACGATTGCTCCCAATTGCAAGCACCGATTCCGATGAAGGTTTTGTTGCCAGAGACCACTCTCTTGTTGAAGACATAAGGTCTCGGGTGGACCAAGCGGCCAGAGAATATGTTTTTCTTCAAGCCGCGACTTGTGGAGCTTTCACAAACGAGAAGTGGATCGTATCTCAGCCACTTCTAGGCTCAGAATACGGAAGTTTCATCTACGTGACACTGAGGAGCCTCAGGGAAAGGTCAATTGTGTCCCCTCAATCGGTCTTGAAGTTCAAGCAGCTCTGTGAGATCGTCGTTATTGAGTCCAAACTCAAAAGCTCCGCTGAGCGTCTGCGTCAGAGACTCCACAACTGTCGAATAACTGTGATAAGTTCAAATTCTCATGTTGCATTCGCGAGCGTACAAGACGTTGTTTACGAGCTGGATGATGTTGAAATCGAAACCAAGCTGCTGAGCCAGACTAAAAACCCTAACTTGAATCTCGCACTCGACCTCCTCCACGATATCCGTTCCAGTTCATCGCTGTGCGGGAATCTTCTCGCCTTCCAAGCATTGTGGGGAGAGCTGTGCCAAATCGTTTGTGTACCCGACATTGACGAGTTTTTCACGGGGCATGTGGCCTGGAAAGGCCCCATACAGCGCCAAAAGAAGAAAACAGGTAGGGACGAATCTGTCTGGAGTGAATTCGTCGAGACCATTCAAGACTGGAGTGAACGAATACGTCACCTTGTTTGTGTTAGCCAGTCTTCAGCAGCCCCAACACCTGGTCAGGTCGATTTTTCCATCACCGAAGTGTTGTGCTCGCTTGCTGACGTTGAAGAAGCATTTCATGCTTTCGACTTTGAAGCAGGAACAGCGAGATGTGAGCTTGCGCATCAACTCATTGACAAGTATCTCCTCGATCTGCGGATAGTGAGTCCAAGGCTCTACCTTCTAGACAAAAAACAGCTAATTCACCTTTTGGTACGGGAGATTGACTCAAAGGTCGTTTGCAACGCGCTCGGGGTATGCTATCGTCATGTCCAGAGCTTTACGATGACGCGAGGTCTTCGAGAAGACGTCTCGCAATCAAAACGCTTAAGCGTTTCAAGAAGTGTCGATAGCCAAGGCACCCTTGTGATTAAAGGTTTCACAACCACCACAACATCACATGAGTTTAATGTCCCAATCGTGAAAGTTGGACGTCTCAGGTTCTGGATGGCACGACTGGAGGAGGAATTGAGAACTGTGGTGTCGGAGAACGTGAAACAGGCCACTACTAAGATTTTCTCGCTCGTAGAATCGCCCTCAGAAGTTGTCCAATACTCGCTACCTTGCTCTCATCTTACTCAGTCGATACTGGTAGCTCTGACGTTGTGGTTTACAGGCGCTGTCGAACGTGCGTTCCAATCTTCACCAAATTATGCTTTCCTGCTCAGTGATCAAAAGGAGTCTCACATCAGAACACTAGAGGGCGTCATAAGGCTCCTCAGAAGCTCTGGAGTGAATCGATGTGATGCAAGACTTGAAACGATCGTAATCCTTCTGAGCTACCAGATTGAAGTGCTTGAAGAACTGTGCCGTGCCCTCGATGAGGGAAAAGATAGTGCTGAGCTTTATTGGCAATATCAGACCAAGATTGACTTCATGGTTGATGATCTGACTACAAAAACGGCCCGGAGAGTGCGCTGTTGCGATGCAGTTGAATGGCGCAACTTGGCAACTCTCGGTCCATCGTTCCCGATCACGTATTTTGCAAGTGTTGGCCGATGTGAGATCAAGCTTGGGCACGAACTTGCCAGTACAGATAGGATTCCGTTGATCACGCCAATCACACAGCGTTGCGTCTACGAGATTGCACAAGCCCTTCGAGGTTTGTCATCCCCATTGCTTGGTGTCATAAACTCTTCAGGGTATGGAGGGCAACGCACAGTAATGAGAGGCATCGCCCAACTACTGATGAAACCTTTACTCGAGTTTAATTGCTCGACGAACAACTGCGTTGACTCAGAGGTTTTTTCGGGATTTCTGCAGACCGTATCGTCGATGGGATCGATTGTCTTTGTCCACCACTTCGAGATACTCGATAGCAAGCTCGCACGGAATTTTGTTGAGAGAATCAACCAAACAATCCGCGAAGTCTGTCTATCTTTGCTACAGATACAGGACTTGGGCGTTGATCATCGCGGTGCTTTGCCTTCGGCTGCTTTTGGCGGCGTTGTGATCCCGCTCGACAAGTCCAGCTTGACGACAACCCAACAAGTTCTGTTTGGATCGGCAGTTGTTGCCTTTCGCCCAGTGTCAATCATCCTTCCCCCACTTTCTTCCTTCATTAAGACGATGGCATTGCTTGCGGGCTTTCTACCAGCAGAGGTGGGTTCTGTCCAAGTTCTCACTCCATTGGTGGCTCCTCACGTTTATGACGCTGATAGATGGACATTATGCGTCCAGTACTGACATTTTTCGAATGTCTGTCTAAAATGTCCACTAGCCTTGTGCAGAGTTCGTTAGTTTATCGCCTCGTCTCAATAGTCATGAAGGAAGTATCCCAGCTTCGATATACACATCGAGTGCTTCTACCATCCGATAAGAAGTGGTCACATCAATTCTCTGGAGCCGGCAGACGGTCCGGACCTCGACGAATGTCCAACTTCTTCCGACGATCGGCAGACGCACAGGACACGTCAGAGGTAGTTGTTCATACACTGTTCAAGTATGTGTTAAGCGAGCGGTGTGGAGGGCTCGTCGCACGTGCCTTGGATTCACAAACCGATTCATTACCCGACGATGTGACCAAATTATTGGAATGCTGCTTTCCAAGCGCCGAAGGCTGCGACTTGATCGATAAAGCGTCAGGGACCATGGAAGAAGCACTTTGGGAAGCTTTGAAAATGTCCTATGAGAGCAACGGCCTAGTCGCGAGTTCGAACCAATTGGAGAAAGCTCTGGAGCTGTTCAAAGCGATCGAGTCCTCTCGCGCCGTTGTCGTCATCGGAGGCTTGAGCTCTGGTAAGACTACGTGCATTCGAAACTTACACAAAGCGATCGAAGCGCTGGAGCTCGCTCGGCTTACAAATGAAGGCTGCGATACTATCGATCAAGTCCCTCGCAAGACATCCCAGCTTGTGTGGATGAGCTCTAGATATCTTGATTTGGAGGGTCTCTCAATCGAGCAACTGGAGCGAATCATTCGTCAGACATTTGATCAATCACACGAGGATATCTTCCAAATGACGAATCGCTGGCTATGTATTGATGGAGATCTTTATTCGTCGATCGCGGAGCGCATGCTGGTTGGTTTTGGACATCAAGGCAGTTTGACAATGAGTTCGTTAGGCTGTCCTCGAGTGATCTTCGAGACATTAAGTCTCAAGTCATCATCGCCAGCTTTATTCGCCCAGACACGTTTGCTGCACATCCCCTCCAAGGTGACTCAAGGCGACGTGATCGCCGCCTGGCGCGAACTCTGGATGAAGAAGCTTCCTTTCCCCGAAGACTCGCGTGGAGCCGAGAACCTAGAGAAGGTTCTCCAAATGACCGAGTACTTTATTTCCGGTCCCGTTCAGCAGTTAGTGCTTGCAGAGGAATGCTCCACAAACTCCAGCTCCACTGTGAATAAGGCCAAGCCTTGCCATCTCCCAACACACTTTGGAATGCTGTCTCTCCTACACCTTACTCAGTCAACGTTGCAATTCATCAGTACCGCATGTCTCAACCATCGGTCCCTGCTTGAAGAAGCATCTCCTGGTCATCTAACTCGGCTCATCGCTTTTTGTGTCGTCTGGGGGTTCACAGGGCACCTTAACGAGTCGTATAGGGGCAAGCTTGAGCTGCTGATATTACCGCTGTTGAAACAAGATCTCGATTCAAAAAGGTTGGGAGATCTCCACGACGGGCTCTCTGATAGCGAGAATATATCGGCAGGATTGTGGGAAATGATGCAGTTGCCGTTGCGTGGTGTGGAGACCTCAGCTTTATCAGGGAAGGATCAGCAAAAATCTTTTGTGACGCGTACGCTGGTGGACGGTCCATCGGGGCGCATATTGGTACTCCCAAGTGCAACGCTTGCCATTGTCCGTCTTATGCGCCTCCTCCTACGGTTTGACAAGTCATTTGTACTTGTTGGACCCCGTGGTTGTGGTAAAAGCTCAATTCTTCGACTTGTATGGGCGATGAATATTGAAGATATATCAGCGGAGTCCATGATCGATGCCTCGTTCGACCATCGTACTGCACCGAATATTTTGAACTGGCAAGACAAGCCACGCACATGGTTTCACTACCCGCGCATTACTCCGTCTGAGGGTAGTCAAACTCGCGCCAGGAGTAGCGATGAAGCTGACCTGTTCGCATCCCTTAACGCTGGAGCGGCTAAGTTCGTATTCCTTGACGACCTAGGATTCCACTTCGACCGTGCGAGCGAAGTTGAGCCGATGGATGAATTCGTTCGTATCACCCTCGACCATCGTATGTCAATCAACTGGACTGGCGAGAGAGTTTTGCCGCTGTACAAGGCGTTCGGTGCCACAATGGTGACTCACCAAGCAGCAGTGCCGAGGCTCCGGGCTCCCATTGAGATCGAGCGCCTCCTACGTCACTTTTGTGTGTTTCGTGTCCCTACTTACAACCGGCAGCAGATTCAAGGTATCTTCCGGCAAGTTTTCACGGACTTCCTTCCTCGGGCGGAAGGAAGCAATCCGCGTCAACCGGCGACCTCTAGTTCCATCCAAAGCAACGAACGAGTGCTCACTCCTTGGCAGGTCATCCTGCGCGCGGGCGTGGATGTCGCTGTTGACTTGCTCACGATTCAACAAACAAGCGACAAATTCAGCCTCATCGAAGGATTTACCTTCAACTTTCACCATCTGAATGAGCTCTTGAGACGCAGCCTTTCGTTCTCCTTACAGCTGACAAAGGTCCACGGATCTGGCACGATTCAAGATGGAGAGGGGGCCACCCTCTTAACTCTAGGGAAGCTTCACCAATGTTGGGCAAGCTCAGTACGACAAGTTTTCTTGACACCAATCCTTCATCATGCTCCTCCAGGTTCGGTGGAAGTACCGTCAGCCGCTGAACTCGCCGTCGGCGACGTCAAGAAAGCCGAGCAATCGGTTAAGCTAGTGGGGGAAAAATACTTCAGTGTGCCTGCACGAGAGGAATCCCACGCCGCGCTGGTGACCGACATTGTGTATGGAGTCCATCGTTTCCTAATGGACGATCCAAAGACATCAGAGATCACCGTTGCCAAGGCCGCTGAACTACTGGCAGCAAATGCAAGCGCGAGTTCATCTTCTTGTGCGCGAAGGAATGGAGTTTCAGAGGGCAATGGACCGGTATTGGCGAGAGACGAGTACATTCTTCGTGTCGCGCGCGAGCTCATCTTGACACGTGTCAAAGAGTTCTTACATGACAAAAGCGAGAGAGCACAAACTATGAGCACGAGTGCGCAACTCCGATCGCGGTTGCACCTGGGATCGTCTGTTGGCTTACACCAGCTGTTGCATATTCTTCAAGCCATTCATTTCAGCTCAAATATCCTCGTAGACCAACAACCGAGCCCAATACAACGCGACGTTTTCCGCTTGGCGTTTGCGATAGAGGGCTTCGAAGTTATCCAGCTTGATGCTCAAAGAAGAGGCTTGAGGGCATCGTTTCGAGAGAAGTTAGAGAGTACGCTTCTGGCGGTGGCTGGACAAGAGAAAAAGATTGCACTCTGGGTGGATATTGATCGGATCCAGAACCATCAAGATTTACGAGATGTCATTGAAGCAGTCTACGCAGCTTGTATGGGGAAAATTCAGCCAATACTATTCGACTCGACGGGGCTTCGTGACGAAGTTGTGACCCGATCTATCCACGACCAAGAGCAACTGGGAATATTGTCCCGTGAAAATGCGATTGCACGCTCTCAAAGTGTTCTGAAGGAACAGTTCCGGTTTTGTATCGTCTCAACAGGCGCGAATCCCACGGTGAGGTCACTCGTGGAGTCATTGCGAGCGAGCGCCACGTTTCAATGGGTTTCATTGGTGAAGGCCAAGCAAGATTACTTGCGATATCGCAGCGAGGTTGTACGCCGCGCGATACAGGAAATCTGTGGGATTGAGTCGGAAGCCATTTCACGTGACCAGAACTCGCGGAACAGTCACCTTCCAGGAGTAGCATCTTGGAGTTCACTCTATGCGGAATGCGAGTCACTGTTTCATCAAAATGCGACAGAAGCCACCGAGGAGAAGTTCCTAACGTTCGTGGTGAACGTCGTCGCGAGTTGCAAGAGTCGTATCAGCGAGCTTGATGCGCGCATCGCAAACCGACAGATGGTCGTGGACTTGTTGCAGCGAGTAAGTGGACGAGTGCCGCAATTGCAGATCCAGTCCGCCCTGCTTGGTGCCAAAATTGACCAGCTCACGAGGTGGCATGACGAGCTACAGGAACCACTTGCCGTACTTCAGCGCGAGCAACGGGAGCGGGGTCGACTTCTTCAAGAGCAGGAAGCTGAGCTGAGCAGTGATGAGTTGCGGTCTCTTTCTAGGAAGCTTGAGAAAATTGTGAACCAGATATGGGCTCATAAATCCATGATTTGCGAGTACGACCTTGCGAGAAGTGAGGCTGTGCTCTGCCAACGCGATGTGCTCGCCGAACTTCACCACTGGGACCAATACCATGATCCTCGCGATTCGATTGGACGTTCATACACTGAGGAGCTAGAAGCGCTTCTTCTCCTGCGCCGTGATTCTTGTGGCTTGATAAAGCAGTGCGTTCATCAAATCCATGCGGTGAGCCACTCTTGTTCAGAGATGCGTGAGATTGGCCGTGAAAGTATGGATAACTCCACGCTTGACAAGCTTCATCAAGCTTGGGATTTGCCTGATCAAGTTGTCTATCATTTATGGCTCTCGCGATTCCCATTTCTGAACTGCACTGATCAGACAAAGATGCTTCTCCCTGCGATTGACCGTGTTTACGACAGAATCCCGCTTGTTGTCGACCGCAACGGTATCTTTCAGTACATTCTCGTCCACCTTTTCAGCAATGTACCATGGTTCTCGGACGGTAACGAAGAGCGTGACCATCGCGAATCGATCGGCTTCACAACTACGGGGACGATCGCACCGGCAATTATTCAATGTGATGGCAGTCCAAAGATGTGGCAGAAACTCAACGAAGCAGCTCAGAAACAAGTGCCGACGCTACTCGTAGGCGTGTCGGACAAATTGCTGGAGCCACTATCGCACTTTGCACAGCAGCATGTCACAGCCCCTCGCTCAAGTCTCCTCAAAGAGTTGACTCTAGAATCATATCGGTCGCAGTTGAAGCGAGACGCACAGCAAGCGAAGCCGTTGCCCTCAACAAACAGCATTTCCATCTCAGTCGCACCACCTGGACTACTGAACTCGAAGAAGAATCGGCGGCCAGGTGTCGCGTCAGCAGATTTGAAATGGGTCTCCAGCGTGCTGGACAGTGCGAGTGAGACTAAAGTTGGCGGTCATTCGGAACCCGCCGGATCTCGATTGCGTCGTGGTTCGTTCGTTGTGGCATGTGACAACCCCGTTGTGAGCCCTCAGGGATTTGGTTTTCAGTTGTATGCCGTCACTCAGCATGTAATGGACGAAAAACTTGCGCACCAAGGTGGCCAGTTCACAGTTGTTGATGTACATTGGGATCCCTGCAGCATCGAATCGTTCTTTAACGAGGGCTTTCTCCGACGCTATGACAAGAAGTTGCACAAACACCTCGTGGAAACACGCCGAATACTTGCTGACAGTACATACGCGATATCTCAGTCTGAGCGCCAGTTGTCATCTCTTGTTCGGTCTCCATCATGTCTCTCTCCTGTTGATCGCGAACCCTTTATGGAGCAACTGCAGAGACTCGCCGATGATTGCGTGAACCACGAAGCCCACCGATCACAAGCACCTTCGCGCCTCGCCGCACTTCTTGCTAGGCAAAGATCTTTCCATGCTGTTGGGCGTAGCTTATCACTCGTCGCTCAGAGTGCCTCGTGCTTTGGGCTCTTGGTTGACTCGCGGCTGGGAGGAAACACGAGTAGCTACCGCTTCTTCAAACAACTCCTCGACGTCACGGTCAGTGCTCTGATGAAACACACACAAGACATCCGTGTTGCAGAACAAGAAGGAAGCTGCAAGATGCCCAGGCTTTCGACCTACATCACGACCCAGGCGCTCCAGTCGGTTCTGGCGGGACTACGGTCACCAGCTCATCAGCGAGCTTGGTTGATGATTCTCGCGACCATGTCGCAACCATCATCATCAACGACTCCTGACCACTCAGGCATCCTTTCGTGTAAAGGAGAGATGAAACCAGTTGTGGCGTGGCTTTTACACGAAGGCATTCATCAGTGGCACACATCGATCCAGATCCAGAACATTGTGGAAGACAAACGACAGAGATCAGTCTCACAAAGTCTAGATCCAGATGACTTCACTCCAACCGATACTCTCTCAGCAGCTACACCCTCTCCGGTTGCTCCAACATCAGCTGGACTCTCTTTGGTGGAGCGACTGCGCCGCAAAGTACGAATCTGTTCATTGATTTTCGACCGCATGGGGAATCGAGAGAAGCCTGACGAACTGCAGAGCAAGAGTCGACGCAGCACAGCCAACGTTCAGACTCACAACATTGACTTCAACGGAAAACTCCATTCGCCAGACAGGCGAACATTAAATCAGGAAGCGGCTGCTTGTCTTGGTCCGCGTGAAGTCTTGCAAAAAGATTTTCGGGCTTTAGCTCGCACTGCCAAAATGCTGTGGTGCGAATGGAGGTTAGTCAAAGAGGATCAGCGAGCCGATCTACGGTGCATCGTCTCAGTACTGACCAGATCGAGTGCTGCTAATCCATTCACTGTGAGGAGACGTCGCCGGTCTGTCAAAGACATATTGTTGGCGCCGTCAACCGTGACCCAGATCCTCAACCTGGAGGACATCGTCGCAGGCTTTCTTGATCTCGAAGCACCCACCAGGAGCGCTGCAAAGTCGATGGAAGAGCGACTGGTTTTCGTCATGGTGGCGAAATCTTGCTTCCTCCACTTGTTCCAAGATGAGTGGCTCAGGTTTCTGCAGTCGTTCGCATCCGCAGACTTTGATGACGTGCTGGGTAGCGCCTCAATGTCGACGTCGCAACTGCTTGGACTAAATCCTCTCACAAACGATGTGCACCAAGGTGACGCACGAAAGAATCCTACGCTGCTCCCAACCCAAGCAACCAGTCTACTCCCCCCATCGATTGATGTCGCCTGGCGACGCGACGATCTGATTCACTTGCCTACTCGCTTGATAGTCTACGAACCTACAACGGAACGTGCTACAGTTGAAGTTTTACTGCTACGAGCAAGCGCGTCCACACAAGCGGATCCTGTGCAAGTGTTCACGATCGTGTCGTTTGATGAGTCTGCGTCTCGACTGGAGGGGCAGCTCACAGCTGTTACCACCAACAAAGAGAGGTTCGCCGTGGAGATCCAGGACGCGGAGCAATTTGACCGTATCGTTGCGCTTGTATCGCAGATCATCAATCAACACGCCCTACTGTGCGTTCCGGAGTGGTATGTCATTTGCACCTTTCAAGTCCTTGACCAAGTGGAAAGCCCCTTCTTCGGCTTTCTGCACGTGCATGTCGTTTCGAAAAACACTGAGGCCGAGGACCTGACATCTCAGTTAATGCGGTGGCTTGTTGATGGCACTGGACTCGATGGTCTAGACGCGCGAGTGGCTGCTATCAGCCTCATCAGTCGAGCATCGGACGCTCCTCCAATACCTCTGAGACGTGCATCGGAGCTGCTTGTGTCACAGGCCAAAGCAATAACGCAATCCCGCGAAACACTGGAGAAGCAGCGGGAGATGAAGCGTCAACTCGTGAGCGAACTACAGGACGTGTCGTTGACGAAGCCTGGTGGCAATCAATCGATTGCGCGAACCCAGTCTTCTCTCGAGTTTCTCAGTGAGCTGCTGCTGTTGCCTCCGCCTAAACTGAAACTCGCGACTACATCAACAGGCTCAGCCGACGAAGACCAGACGCTGCCCCCTTTGTGCCAAGAACTTATCGACCAAGTTGATGCCATCTGTGTGAAATTACTGACACTCCTGCAGGAAGGTGATGCGAACCGAGGTTCCCTCTCTTCTGCGACCTTCGAGAATGACCTTCAAAAGTGGCGATCGTGGGCGACTGAAGATGCGAGAAAGACAATCACGACGGCGCGTTCCTTCGTAGCGCGACTTCGATCGGCATCGATTCAATCTGCCAGTCGAGTCGCAACTCTGCAGTCAGCACTTGTTCGACATGGACTTGTTCCTACGGAGTGGTTCACCGAACACTTCTCGACGCTGAGCCAAGCCTGCTTGAGCAACATCGTCAGCATCCCGCAAGTTGTCGTGCTTTTGGTCTCTCGAATTGGGTTCCACGTTGACCACCACAGTGGAGAACACGTGGATACGCTCCACTCGTCTCTACTACACGATTTTGGGTCTGCGTTGGACTGGTTGCGTGGCACCTTCGCGTCTCGGAAGGGCTTCGATCCGGCGGATGTTGTTTTCGTGCTGGAAGCAGGAGGGATTGGTACCGACAACACGGCCAGAACAGAGCCCAGAGGCGTACCGAAGGTCAGTAATGAGCGCCGAAATTCTCAAATTCTACCGCGCGGGCTCGGTGGTGTGGGACTGAAATGTGCAGCGACAGCGAAGCAAGTAACACCGTATTTGGTACTCAACGAAGACGGATTGCTGTGTGGTATTCTCGTGAGCGGACTCGTCGCTGTCGAGAAATTCACGAGTAAGGGCGGATCAAACGTCCTGATCCACGAACTGCCCGCATGTCGACTTACCTGCCAGCGCCGACAAGAAGATATCGCTGGTGTTAATTCGTCACGAGCCTCAGGCACTGAAAACGCGATCACCACTTTGCTTCGGCACCAGGGCACCCGACTAACCACGATCATCTCCACGTCAGCATTTCAGCACATCCCGGAGGACTTCTGGAACTCATCAAGCGCTGCGGATCCGTCAACGATTCTCCACAACGTCACCTGCGCGGCTTCTGTACTGGCCTCAGTTCCCAGCCTTTCGCCCCAACGCGCAGACCAAGACACGACGGCTGTCGTGTTCGCGGTGCCCGTCTTCCCTGCTGACGACAAGGACCATGACTAAATAAAACCACTTCCAGGAAAGGTGCGCTGCTGTATAAAGAACTCTGTTTCATCCTGTAGATTACTACGTCTGCCATTCAACTCGAGTCGTCGTCGCTCTGGTCGTACTCCGGGTCCTGGTACTGCTGCGCGCCGCCCGCACCTTTCCGCCGCAAGCCCGAGGCCGCCTGCCGCGCCTTGGCCTGCATGAGCGTGTGGCCCACGACGCCGATGCGCAGTTCGAAGGTCTTGATCTCGGCGCTGAGCGTCTTGAGTGCGTCCTTGATGGCCACGAGCGGCGACGTGTCGGTCATCTTGCTGCCGCGGTCGTCCATGACGCTCTTGGTCTCGCGCAGCTGCTCGGTGATGGCCGCGTGCTCGTTCGTCATGACGTTGACGCGGTCCGAGTCCTCCTTGCACTTGTCGCTGATGGCGCGCAGCTTGTCCTGCAGCGCGTGGAACTCGAGCCCGAGCGCCTCGTACTGGTTGTTGACCTGCTTCTCCTTGGCGCCCATGCGCTGGATCGTCTCGCTCAGCTGCGCGGCGATGAGCTTGAGCTGCGTGTTGGCGCGCGGCAGCAGCTCCTTCATCACGGTCTCGTGCTTGCGCGTGCGGTCGATGTGCGCGTGCCACTCGCGCCCGTCGTCCTCCTTGGCCGAGACTTTGAGCCGCGGGCCCACGCGCTCGAGCTCGGTCTTCCACAGCAGCGGGTCCACCTCGCTCATGATCATCTGCTGGTAGCTCTCTTCCAGCGCCGAGCCTTCCTTGTCTTTGGTCGCGCGCACGATGTCGCTGTAGAGCTCCTCATCCTCGTCGTCACCGGCGGGCGGCGCATCGTCGGCGCCGTCGACCTCGGCGTCCTCGTCCACCTCGGCCTCGTCGGCAAAGTCCTCTTTCGGATACGCAGGCCGCGGCCAGTTAAAGTTGCGCGCGGCGAGAGCCTTGACGCAGATGAAGTCGAGCGCCGCGCACGCGGCTTCGCCGTAGCCGAGACGCAGCTTGGAGGCCGGGTAGTCGAGCGGGAAGCCCATGACCTTGAGCGCGAGGATGAGCTTGTTGACGCTCGAGTTGGGGTCGTCGTACTTGTCCACTTGGAAGTCCTGCTCGCAGACTTTCATGAGGTAGAGCACGAGCTCCAGGAAGGTCTTGAACTGGGCACTACATCACACACGTTAGCTCCCGTTGGCCATCGCTCCCCCCACCAAACCCGCGAGACCTGGCGTTGGTCGTGAGGAACGCGAACTGCGTCTCCGTGAACGGCACGATGCTCTTCTTCTTGCCCATCTCGCGCTCGTAGCCCAGGATGCGCAGCTTCTCGAGCACGTTGCCCATGAGCGTCACGGCCACGTCCTAGCGCGAGCGGCCACGCGTGAGTCCTGCGCCCTGCATCCAGCAGAGCCACACGACGCACATCTCTCGGCGGCGCCTCGACCGCCTTCTGGTCGCTCGCCGCTGCGTCGTCGCCGTCGTCCGCCATGGTTTCACCGCCAAGAAAAGAGCACTTGAGCTCCTGGCGGTCGGTCGCGAAAGGGCGTGCGTTAACTAGATTTATATTCGGTCGCCATTAAGTAAACGCGATCTTTTACACACGAAGAGCTCACTTCAACTTGGCCCTCACGCGGCCACGGGCTGCTGCTTGGACGCGGGCACCTGCTGCTCGTCGTCGTCGCCCTCGTCCTCGGAAGAGTCCTCCGCGTTGAGCTCCGGGTCCGGGCCCAGGTCCTCGTCGTCGCCGCCCGCGTCGCCACCGGCTTTCCTTAAATACTTGCGCGCTTTCCACAGCCGGCAGTGCGACTTCCACCGGATCTTGACCGCGTCCTCCGTGCGCCCGGGCAGCATGGCCGCGATGACCGACCAACGGTTGCCCAGCCGCGCCTGGGCCTCGAGGATGATGCGGTCTTCCTCGGGCGTGTACGCGCCGCGCACGATGTTGGGGTCCAGGTGGTTGTGCCAGCGCTCGCGGCACTGCTTGGACGTGCGCCCGGGGATCTTGGCTGCGACTTCGCCCCAGTTCTTGTTGCCGCCGGCCACGAGCCGCTTGAGCAGCTCGTCTTCGTGCGGCGACCAGTGGCCCTTGACGAGTCCAGGCGCGAGCACTTTGGTCCATCGCTGGAGACACTGCGTGTGGTTGCGCCCGGGCACCTGCGCCGCGATGGCCTTCCAGTTTTTCTCCTTGTGGTTCTCCACGGCCTGGCGCAGCGCGTCGTCTTCTTCTTTGGTCCAGCGCCGCGGGTTGGCCTTGCGCGCCGGGTGCGTGCGCTCGAGCGCCGCGAGCGACTTGGCGATCGGCAGCGCGAGGTTGGCGCCGTGGTTCACCGCGGCCTCCACGAGCTGCTTGGACGTGATGCTCTTGCGCTTGACGGGCGACGCCTGGCCGCTCGAGCGCGGCGACGGGCGGTAGAGGTTGGTCACGGGCGTCAGCGTGGGCTGCTGGCTCGCCTGCGCCGCTGGGTCCGCCGGCACGGGCGCCGCGGGCGCGGCCTCGACGGTCACGGGCGGCACGGACACGACTGTGCTCGCGGCGGCCGACGGCGTGTTGGCGAGCGACGGCGGCGCGAGGCTCTTCCAGTCGACGAACGGGCCGAGGTTCTGGCTGTGGGGCGTGAGCATGGGCGTGCCGAGCGGCGTCGTGCCCGTGACCATGGGGCTCGTGACGAAGCCCAGAAAGTCGTTCTTGGACGGGTCGTAGGGCGTCGCGATGGGCGCGAGCAGCCCGCGCGCGAAGATGCTCGGCAGTGAACCGGGCGTGCCCAGCGGGCTCTGCACGAGCCCGTGGCCGTGAGCGTGGCTGTGCGGGTGCGGCGCAGTGACGAAGAGCCCCGCGGGGCCCGAGGCCGCGTAGGCCGCGAGGTCGGGCGACGTCTGCGGCGCGAAGATCGAGAGCGCGTGCGTGGGCGAGAGGCTCGGCAGCGGCGCCGCCGTGTAGGGCACCGACGACGGGATGGCCGAGCGGTCGCGCGCGCCGCTCGTGGGCGTCGGCGCCGGCGGCATCGCCATGGGCGGCAGTCCGCCGGACGACACGGCGCGCGGAGACGGCAGCGGCACGCCCGCCGCGGCGACGGCGGCGACGGCGGCGGCAGCCGAGGCCGCGACGGCCGACGAGGCCGTGGAGCTCAGGCGCAGGCCCGTGAGCGCCTGCGCCGCCTCTTCTTCGTGGAGCTCCTCACCAGTCTCCATGTCGACGTCGCCGTTGGAAGGGTTGGTGTTGGCGGGTGTTGTGTTGGCGTCGGACGGTGCGGCGTTGGCGTTGGCGGATGGGGCCGCCGGAGTCGGCTCCGGAGCGGCCGGCGCCGACGTTGGCGTGGGCACTGGCGGGTTGGAGGCCGCGGACGAGATGCGTCGCGTACGGGTGATGTCGATCGTGTTGTTGGCTTTGTTGGCGTCGTCGACGGCGCGCGTGGCGGCCTCGCGCAGCGTCGAGAGCACGCCGACGTCGCTCACGAACATGCGCTGGAGCTGCGCCGCGACGCCCTCGACGTCGGCGGCCCGTAGCGCGTCCACGAAGGACGAGAGTTGCTCGAGCCGCGCGCGCGAGTCCTCCATCGTGAGGCTCGTCGACTTGGGCAGCGTCGGGTCCAGCAGAGCGCGGTTCAGCAGCGAGTGGCTCAGGTCGATGGCCGTGGCTATTAGTGACAGCACCGTCAGCCTCGAAAAAAAAAAAACAAACGTGATCACGCACCCATGCGTTCGAGCGTCGCCTCGGTGTGGAGACTGTCGGCGTCCACGGCCGTGGGCGTCGTGGCGCCATCGCTGGACGTGAGACCCACGGGCAGCGGCGCGTCGCTCGTCTTGCGCTTCTTGCTCTGGCTGAGCGCGGCGGCAGCGGCGGCGGCAGCGGCGGCGGCAGCGGCCAGCGCGGCGTCCGAGGCGGGCGGCGAGCTGTTCGCACCCATTTGTCTTTCGTCGAGAGTTCCACCTGTTGGCGTGGGGAGGAGAGCGCGAGCTTCAACGTCGGTGTCGCTCGTCGTGGGTAGTGTTGTCGCGCGGTCGTTGTCGGTGTGAGCCAAGCGTGGACTGTGGGCGCAAGATCAGCAGCGTGTCGATCAAGCCCCCCACTGGCTTGTGGCCCTCGTGCTGAATACCGGTAGCTACGAAGGGAGTGCGGGGTGGGTGGTCTTAGACGCGACTGAGGGGCGGCCGTTGGGAGGAGCAAGCGCGGCTGAGCTGGAGCCGTTCCGGACGCCGTTCTGGATTCGAACAAACCACTCAAAAGACCAAACTCCCAGCTGCTGCCTGAGTGGACCGATCTTTAGACCTTGTGGCTTTCTTTCCGACTTTCTGTCTCAAAGAAAATTTGGACTGAAATCTTGGCCACCCGCACACTCAACCAGAGAGACCGCTATACTTTAATCAAGCTAAACGCTGACTGGACACTTTGGACACTTGGTGGAGGGGTAGGGGAGCCCGGAGTTTCCTTCTTCCTTCCTCCCCGCCACTGGACGAGGCTCCACTTTCAACTGACTTTGCAGGAGACGGGTGGTCGAAGTCCACAAAAAAGATCGCTTCGTTGGAAAACCCTGAAAGCCTCGGTGGCCGAGACTCGCGAAAGGGCTCGGCGCACTGCGTCAGGATCAGTGTGGCGTGGGTGTCGCGGAGGGCTGCGTTCTCTTTGGTTCCGGGCTGGTGAAAACGCCACCACTGATTGGCCGGGCATTCATTCCTTTCGCTCCGACCGCCGTCTGGTCCCAACTTGATGTTTCTCAGGGAGTCAGCGGTCGATTCTGCAAGGGCTGACAAACACTCTTGTTTACGAACCGAACAATAGATCTGTTTCTGGCTTCCCACCAGTTTTCTGCCTCAGCTCGTGTCCAGGCACACACAGCGGTTTTTGGCAGGTTTCTTCGAAGGTTTATACGGAGGATTCCTTTTGAAGCTGCCAGCACATAAACGTCACGGATTCAAAGCTGAACAGCATCTTATCAGACAGGTCTTTCGCTCCCAGGCACGCATGCAGCATGAGGAATCTGTAGCCGTCTGGGTTCCATGCTCCCGCTTGCTATCAGACTCATGGGTTGACTTGCTCTGACTATAAGCGTCAGAACTGCAGCGGCCCCACCGATTCCGACTCCTCGCGACTGCAATTCAGAAAACTCGCGGTCCGAACTGAAAATGAAATCTGAAAATGGATGGGCGGAGCGCATCAACAAACCAAGCCATGCCAAAGAGAATCTTCGACGTCAACGTCGCAGGTTCAAGTTGTTCAGCAGTCAGCTCCCACAAACAGCTTTTTGGCCAGTTAAAACCTCCCCATTTTCAACCAATTAACAAAATTTAGTTTTGTCCAATGAACGCGCAAAAACAAATGTACCTCACAAATCAAATGTAAATGAGATCATAATATATTAATTTTGGTTAAACCCCTGTGAACAAATGGTTGGTTTGCTCCAATCGACTCCACTGGAAACAACCCCAGCAACATGGCCGACGCCGGAGATGACATGATGCGCACGCGCATTGATGCGTCCAGCGCACGCCTAACGTGAGTCGAATCCCTTCTCCATCGCCGACACTTAACCGATCTTAACCTCATGCCGTGTTTTTCTACGAAGATCCCTCCGACAGACCACAGGAGACGCAGCAGTCGCGGCCGCCCGCAGACCCAAGGTGAGTCGACGATCCTCAGTCACTTCCGGCATGGAGAAGGATTTCTAAAAGCGTTTGGTCTTCTATTCCAGTTTGTTCCAAAGGCTGCTAAGCGTCGTACTGGCGGTGATGACGCCGCCACTGCTCCGGGCGGTGGAGGCCGAAGCGAACAGGGCGGCCCCCGTGCACCCGCCCAAGGCGATAGCTTCAACAAACCACAGCGTGCTGGCGACCTGACTCGCGACTCGCGTGGCCGAGGAGGGCGAATCGCTGATCGAGCTGACAGCGGACGCGGTGGTCGTGGTCGTGGCCGTGGCCGTGGCGCGAACCTACCCACAGGTCGCGTGGCTTTCGTGGGAACGCTTTCGGGCGGATCTTCCTACAGCTCCGGTGGCACTCTTGCGCCACGCTCGACAGTTCCTGCGAAGTCCGTGTCCGCCGCTGATGGTGGAGGTATCAGCGTTTTGGACGACGAAGACGGCGCCGTGATGCATGACGGATTCTCGGCGATGGAGATCGAGGAGCAGTGGCCACCGGTCGTTAAGTCTCCGATGGAGCCCATGAGCCTCCCGTTCGCTCGCCGTCCAGAACCACCGACCACAGGCGCTGTATTCTGCGATCAAGACGGACAGTTCGTTCTGCCAAACGACACGCTGCTGTTCCTGCAGCTTCCGACGACACTGCCGCTCGCCAACGCCACGCGAGTGGTCAACACGACCAAGCAAGACACTGAACAGGCCAAACCTGCACCCGTGAGCAAGTTTGCGGTCGCGAAAGAGGCGTCTGCCCCACAGGAAGCGGCCAAGAAGGAGGAGGAGATGAACCCCGACGACATCACCGAGCAGAAAAAGTGAGTCCCAGAAAGCAGCTTTGAACATGCGATGACTGACGTCGTGTGACTGTATTTCAGTGAGGAACAGGTGTATGACCGATCCATTGCGACCGCACCTGGTGGATTCGTCGGCAAGGTGAGTCTTGCTGAGTCTGGTCACTGCCTGTCTGCGTCAGTCGTTCACCTTCTCTTGTGGTCCAGCTCTGTGTGCTCCGCTCCGGCAAGGTCGTGCTCATGCTGGGCGACAAGAAGTTCGACGTCGCGACGGCCCACACCCCTGCGTTCAGCGAGGAGCTGTTCTCCATCGACAAGAACGAGCAGCAGCTCTGCATGCTGGGCCCCATCGACCGCCACCTCGTGGTCACGCCCGACTTCGACGCCTTGCTTGCATAGACTTACACACATATACACAGAACATGATCAACGAAGTAAACCACCCCATCTGAGCGATTTCTCTGGAATCTAGACAAACGTGTGTGTTCCGCGAAGTGTTCTCGTGTTCGTTTGGTGTTTGTTCCACGGGAACCTGGAAATCAGTCCGCAGTTTGATCCGCCCCATAACGGCGCTGGAACTGTTCCACCAGCTGGCCCTTTCGTTCCGTTGTGTTCAACAACACTCAAGTTGAAGATGGCTACGCTTCTGACTACTCGCCCAAGTCAACACGTCTCAGCAGCGGCAACGAAGTCATGCGCATCGAGAAGATGCGCGACATCCAACACAAAGTTACACTCGCGCACGACATGGTGCCAAAACCTAGAATACGTAAACTTAATAGATCTCTGCCTGCGCTAAAACGATAGACTCTCACGCCATGTGAGGAGTAGAGGGTGTGCTGGAACTATTGGGGACGTGCTTACTCGTCGTCTTCCTCATCGTCGTCGACCTCCTCGTCGTCGTCCTCTTCCTCATCCTCCTCAACGGCGTCGACGGCGCCTTTGCCATTGTAGTCGTTCATCTGGCCCTCGTACTTGGTCTTGGCCTCCTCGTGCATCTTCTGGTACTTGACGCGCTTCTTGTCCGGCAGCGCGCGCCATCGCTCGGCCAGGAGTTGAGCAATCTCCGTGACCTTCTTGTTCGGGTTGGCTTCGCGGACCTCGTTACGGATCTCGTTACAGAAGAAGAAGTAGGCGGAGAGCGGACGCTTGGGTGCGTTCGGGTCCTTCTTCTTGCGCGTGCCGCGGCCGCTCTCAAAGGACGGGTCTGGGACGTAGTCCTCCTTCTCCTCCATGTAGCGCTTCTTGTCGGCAGCAGCGAGCTCCTCGTACGGCTGCAGCAACACACACAACCAGTCAGTTTTAAGTTCACAAGCACGCAGCAGAAATCAGCATGCGTGACGCACCTTACGCTGCTCCGAGTCAATGGCCTTCCAACGGCGGCCGATCTCGGACGAGATCTGCAGGAACTCAAGCTCCGGCATCTCGCGCTTGACCGTGTCACGGATGTCGTTGCTGAAGAACATGAAAGCCGAGAGCGCGCGCTTGGGTGCGTTCTTGTCCTTCTTCTTGCGCTGCTTGCGACCGGTCACATCGTTCGCGCCCTTCTTCGGGCGACCCACTCCGCGCGCCATTTTCAAGTTGGTGACTTTTTTTGAAAAACGGGTCTCACGGGTCGAGAATTTCCGAAATTTCCGAAAAACAACGGGCCGGGACTGCGAGAGGCTTGGCTGGCTGTCTTGGAAGGCGTGGAAATTTAGACTGGGGACTGCAGTGCCCAGTGCAAACGGTGACTGTGGGGGCCAGGTCCAAGGCCCAGTCTAAAGGGGGAGCTAGAGGGAGGGAAGAAGGCGGGGACAGCGGCGCGCCGAGCCAAGCAACAGAGAGTAGGGGAGCGCGCAAGCCGAGGGGAGGGGGAGGGGATTCCCCGCCCAAAAAATCAAAAACCCTCCGCACGCATTCCCACTTCCCCCATACAAACTGCAAGTCGCGGACTCTGGTAGAGCGTCGAGCCAGAGAAAAACCTCGGGCGATCACTTCGCCTGCTGTGTGCTCTGGGCAACTGTACGAGAAGGAGCCAGAAACGACCTCCTCCGCCCACGCACAGACGTTGAAGAAACGGAGTGCAGAATCAAGGGAAAAGCCCCGAGGTTTTTTAGGAGGAGTGATCACAGGGGCGAGTCCCCTTACAAACGCTGTGGAAAGCGTATAGCACGACTTTCGCGCCTCGCGACGCAAAGGATTTTGAACAAACCAGGACGCCACCGCCACCATTCGAACAGGCAGCATTTACGGAATCGAATGGCACCGATTTCACTACTAGAGACGTTACCGTTTGCACGGACAATCGCTCGGTTTGCACGCTATGTGTTTCCGAGCCATTTCATGTTTCCGCCCTGCACAGGGTTTAGCCTCACAAGCGGGCTGTCCAAGTCCCTGCTGTTGTTGCTGAATTGGAGGCGAGATGGTGTCTGATCGCGCTGGTTGTTGGTTACCCCATCAGCCGAAAAAAGAGATGGGGCCAAAGAAGGAAGAAAGCGCCAGAGGAGAGCGGAAAGGCTCGGAGAGCGCTCATTGGCGGAATTTTGAACCTTAAGCCAATCAGAGTGAATTATTAGAACGATTTGAGGTTTTATTGTCTGCGTCACCAGAACCACGTTGCGTTTCCTTTTCTTCTGTGGACTGCTGATCGTTCTCTCTCTCTCTCTCGTCACCCACGATCGGCTCTGAGAAGAGGGAAAGAAGGGACGAGCCGATTGCGAGTGTGCACTCACGCATCCAACACGGCAAAAAACCTCAGCGTGAAAGAATCTGGCAAAATTACGGTACTTCGGCTTCATACCGTAAATGTCTCCCGTTTGAACAAAAAATCCGTGGCTTTGGATGATTTTGGCGGCAAATCCGGAGGTCAACCTTTCGATCCGGAAGATCTAACGACGACCATGGAAGCCTTCGCCGCTGCAACGACGACGGCGCCGCCTGCCTCGCCGACAAAGGCCAAGGCCCCTGCGCACTTTGAAGACCCGGATGGACTCTTCAAGACGATCTGTCGCTCGTCCATGTTAGGGCGCTGCAGTCGAAAGAACTGCCCGCACGTCCACGACAAGCTGCTCTGCCGCTACTACTGGCGCTCGGGCTCGTGCCGGGAGGGTGCCGAGTGCAAGCGCAACCACTTCGTGACACTGCCTGCCAAGACCGACGATGCCGACGACAAGACGGACACCGAGGACGCGGCGTCGCCGGCCAAGAAGGAGGAGCCGAAGAAAGACAAGAAGCTCAAGAACAAGGAGAAGAAGCCCAAGAAGGACAAGGAAGAGGCCCCCAAGGACGAGGAGAAGAAGGAAAGCGAGGACAAGTCCAAGAAGAAAGAGAAAAAGGCCAAGAAGGAGAAGGAAGAGGGCGCCAAGGACAAGCCGGCCAAGGTCAAGGTCGTCAAGGGCAAGAACACGGAGGTCTTCGAGCCGTCGACCAAGCCCGTGGACCTGCGCATCACGTACGATCTGGGGTCGGCCAAGGACAAGTTCACGACGTCGCTGACGTTGCGCGACATGCTGCTGGCGCCCAACGTCTTCAGCGACTTCAAGAAGGGCGAGCTCTACGCCAAGCTGCTGAGTGAGCTGACCAACTGCGGTATCCCGGAGGAGAGGCTGCTCAAGATGTGGCACGGCAACGACAAGATCGACGGCACGCACCTCATCGCGGACGACAAGACGCGGTGGAAGAACAACTGCCCGACGTTCCAGCTCGTGATCGACCGCATCGCCAAGTTCTTCAGCCTCAAGGTGCAGGCCACGCGCTTCAACTGGTACAAGGACACGTCCCAGTGGAAGCCCTTCCACTTCGACGCGGCGGCCGTCAAGCTCGAGATCGCGGCCAAGCAGAACTTCACGATCGGCGTCTCGTTCGGCGCCACGCGCGATGCGGCCTTCGAGCACGCGCAGACGCGCACGGTCGTGAGCGTGCCGCAGCCCGACGGCTGCGTCTACGCCTTTGCGCGCGACACCAACGTCATCTGGCGCCACGGCATCCTCCAGGACACGCCCGTGCGCGCCGAGGGCCGCATCTCGGTCATCGCCTGGGGCTGGATCGACGGCATGGTCGACGCGCCGGACGCCATCGACGTCGCGCCGGTGCTCGACGCCAAGGTGCGCAAGTAGACGTAGACAAGGCGCACGCTTCCTCGCGGGTACATGACGAAGAATGAGAGAGTAAGAGGAGCGGACCCAGAAAAATACAAGTTTTGTCACAGTTCGATCACGCGCAGCGTCGTGGGCTTGCCGGCAGGCGGAGGCGGCGACGGCTTGTCGGCATCGAGCTCCGCGATGATCTGCAGGCGACGCGACTCGAGCGATGCCTTGCGCTCGAGTTTGCGCGTCTGTGCGGCCGTCAGCGGCCGCGAGCCGTTCTCGCCTCGCGCGGACGCGGCGGCGAAGCCTTCCAGCTTGGCGATCTCCCGCAGCGACTTGTTGACCGCTGACAGCTCGGCCTTGAGCTCTTTGGCGGTCGCAGCGGAGGCGGCTGGCGTCGATTTCGCTGGGGGCGGCGACGTCGGTCTTCGGCGCTCGGGTGTCGGCCGCGGCGCAGCGTGCTTGGGCTTGGCGTCGCTTCGCAGCGACAGCCCGCCGAGCGTGTCGGCGATGGCATCCGCGTCGGTCGCGCCGGCCGCGATGTTCTTGCGCTGCTCTCGCATCTACGAGAGCGACAGCGTGAGCAAGATACGAGTGGCCGTTGCGAGCAGCTCCGGAGCGTACCCGCTGGCCGATGGGCTTGTACTTGGGCACTTCGTCCTGCGGCACGTAGCCCTGGCGGATGCGGATGGGCTTGCGCACGGAGCCGTCGGCGCGGCGGCTCTCGGGCACCACGACGGAGCCGTCGGCCGCGCGCACGGCGCCGAGCGGCAGCGTGGGCGTCGAGCTCATCTGGGTCGTTGGGGATCCGATGGCGGTCAGGGAATTACCGTATTGCACACACACAAACCAGACATGAATTACCGAATGTTTTACCGCAAACCAGCTTCAACCGCACACGTCACAGAGCTCCGAGATCGCCGCTGCCCCGAGCGTAGGCGGCGCGGCTCGTGGCGGGCGCTGCGAGCGCGAGTCGCTGGTGCTGCGTCGCTCTCGCGCGGTAGGCGACGACGGCGCCCACGAGGCCGACGGTGCCGAGCAGCACACCGATGAACACGGGGCTCGTGAGCACGCCGCCCGAGAGCTGGACCACCGGGGTCGCGCCGATCGTTGGGATGGGCGTTCGTGTGCTGGGCTGTGGAGGCGCCGTTGCTGGGTGTCGAGGAGGCGGTCTCGCAGGGCTGGAGTCGGCGGGGTCTTCAGTCGGCCGACCGCTGCCCTTGTCAACGGAAGACGGTCTGGGAGTGAGCGTCTGGGTCGCAGCAGGAGCGAGCGAGGCGGGCGGCGATGGCTGGTGCGGTGGTGTTGGTGTACTCGTCCAGAGACCGCTGGATGGAGACAGCCCCGGGAGAAACGACGTAGCGCTTGGGGACGACGGCGGGACGACAGTTCGAGAAGATGACGAGTGAGAATTCGGGGAGGAAGCCATCGAAGGGGACGGAGATCCGGAGTTTCGAGTCGCCGATGCGATTGTTGGATCTACTTCTGAAGGTGGCGCTGTGGTCACGCCAACAAACGCTTCATTCGAGCTGTCATCGTCATCCATCGGATCTGCCCAAGGTGTCAGCGCGTCATCGAAACCGCCGTCCTCGTCCGGCTCGCTGTCCATTGCGTCGGGAGAGATGTCGTCACTCGAGTCGAAAGGCGACGGGCTCGCGTTGGGCGAGTCGTGTGTTCCGCCTGGATTCGGAGCGTTGCCGCCTCCCCAAGCTCCGCCTTCTCCCCCACTTGCAGACCTCGCCACTTCGTCCGAGGGTTTGAGATCAAAGCACGAACCGGGACGCAGCGACGCCACTCGCTTGAACTTCCTTCGGCTTCTCGTCATGACTGAGATCTCCATCTTCGTGAGATTATAGCGGCTGCGCCAGTCCGCGGAAGTGAAGAAGTACGATGTCGATGAAGGAGGCCGAGTCGCCATCCTGTTGTCCACTGTGACGACGGCAATCCCGAGCGTGTCGTTCACGGGCTGGAGGGAGAGCCAGTACGGGTTGCTGCCTCGCTGCAGGCATATCGAGCACGGCACCACAGCGCCAGGTTCCTCGTTGCTGGTGACGGTGTTGAAAGCCGGGCACTCGGAGAACCGCCATCTCACGGGAACTCGCCCGGATGAGGAGCCCGTGAGGTTCTGAAACACAAACGGGCTGAGGTTCAGGTCCTGGTCCACGGTTGCGTTCCACTCGCGACGGTCGTCTTGGACTACGTACACGACGACTTCGCTGCGGTTGGTGGAGCTCTCGCTCGCTCGGCCACAGCGCTGCTCGTCGACGCACCACACGCGTGCACATCGCCCACAGGCCGACGCCGCCCTCGCTCTAGCTGTCGAGTTTCCGAATGTTTCGTCCCCAGAGCTCAGCAGTGAGGCGTAGTGTGTCGAGGCCAACGTCGGCCAGGACAGGAGCCCGCAACCAGCAGTCGAGATGTTGTGCACGTCGAACTGAGTGGCATTCCCAGCAAATACTGTCGGCCTAGCATTCACGGGCTGAGCCGACAGCGCCAGCGACGTGAAGGCGGTTGTCAGTCGCCACTTGGACGAGCGCGCTGCAGAGCCATCGCGTCGCCGCTTCATGGCCGCTGCTGTGAATGTTCGCCGTTGTGTAGTAGTGGCGACGATGCAAAATTAGCGTCGCGTGGGTATTGGACGGCGGCTGCGACCGTGCGCCGCGCTCGTCCGATCATCAAGTAACTGCATCTCGGCTCCATCTCGTTCGCGCCGCCGGAATCCAGAGGCGGAGGGAGGCTCGAAGGGGCGCCGGTTCCGCGCGTGTTCCTGGCGAGGCGTTTGACAAGGCTTCAAACGGTGCTGACTTTCTGCAGCCATAGCAAATCCAGTGGACCCAGTGTCCTAGTCCAACGTTACTCGGAAGACACCTCACACCGGTGCAGCAATCGCGCATCTCGCATCTCACAACGCGTGGTGACCAGGAACATCGATGGAAAGATCGCTGGCCACAACATGCGGATGGCCAGGAGAGTCCTAGGCACACGCGTGAGCAACGCCATGACAAGCCACCAGATCGGCTGCTCTGCGAGAACGCGTCGTGGAGCGTTCACTTGACGGCATGGGGTCTCGCGGAGAAGATGCGACGGCGGCGTCGTTTCAAGTCTCCCCGGAGCGGACTCAGATCTGATGCTGCGGGTATTTACTCGAGACCGCCTGTCGCGAGAAAGCGAGAGAGAACCAGCGATGAGCGAGGACGAGTTCGTGGTGCTCGTGGAGCACGCAGGGCTCGTGGACTCGTTCGATGGCGTCGACAGCGAGTGCGTCGAGCGCCGACAGCTGCTGCAGTGGCTCGAGCTCGAGGGCGTCGCGCTATTCCGCGAACGGTTCCTCACGCACGCGGACGATGAGCGCACGGGCGACGACACGAAGCGGCTCGCGCGCGTTGTGCTCGACAAGATGCTCAAGAAGCGATGGATCGCGCCGCTGCGCCACGACGGCAAGACCAGCGACGCGCGTGGCGAGGAGGAACCGTCACAGCTGTATGCGCTGCGGCTGAGCACGACGGACGCCTACCGCATCTACATCGAGAAAGACGCGGTGCGCCGAGTGAAATGTTGAAGGATGCTTGCCCACTCATCCGCTCACGTTGCGGCATACGGTAGGAGTCAACGCTGTCGACGCGCAGTCTGAGCGGCCGCAGTCTCTTGGACTCGCTGCGCCATGACCACCAGCCCGGCGTGACGACCCCGAGTAGCTCCTCTGTGGCCTCCTCGGTAAGGCACATGCATCGCTTTCACCCATTACGCTGGCTGTGACACGTTTGCTCGTGGTGACGTAGCAAGAAGAAGTCACGGATGCCGTGCGGCAGCTGCGGATACGGGAGAAGATGTGGCAGGACTGCTTCCCGACGTGCTCGGAGAGCTGCAAGCAGCTCTACTTCTCGTTTAAGAACCCGACTGTGGTCTTGTATGCGACGTTGGGGCTCAATCTCATAGGTAACGGCATTAGCAGCGTCCCTGCGTTCTCCCGGGAACTGCGGAGCATGGATATTAGCCATGAGGACCGTTCAGTGATCATTGGCTTCCTATCGAGAGCGTTTCCAAGCGAATGATGTAGGAGAAACGCTATATGAGGAATGAATTCACGATAAAACGAAGGTGGCTGTCTACGAGCAGGAAACGCCAAGCAAGAAGCCGCCAGCGAAGCCCGCTGACGACGGCAGGTTGGCCTGGAGCATCTTCATCAAGCGCGCATACCAGTCCTGGAGATCCTTCTTGGTGATCTTGCCGTCTCCATCTGGGTCCACGGCCCTGACAACGTCCTTCTCGACCTTGTGCCAGTGGATCTCGATGTATCCCTTCGACTGCGCGACCTGCGCGAGCACAAACAGGGTGCCGATGGTCACGGCAGCGACCTTACCGACCTGCTTGAGCGCGTAGCCAGAGCAGAAGCCAAGGCCTCCGGCAAGTGAGATCTCACCACAGCGGCTCATCATCTGGTCCACGAGCTGGTCGATCTCGTCCTTGAGCGACGGGCGGCGGTTGCTCTTGTTGGCGTCGTCGATGGGCTTGCCGCTGCTGGCCCCGCTGGACGTGCTGGCATCGTTGGCGCACGCGAACACAGCGTCGAGCTGCTGGCAGAGCGCCGCCTCTGCGAAAGATCACGACCGAAGCGTGAGCTGAGTGTTTCAGAGGCGCCCATCAAAAGAGTCGCACTACTTACCACGCGAAAGCGCGGCGACGCCAGCGCTGAGAAAGGCGCCGATGGTCACGACGTTGGCCCGGCGTGTGGCGAGCGCGCGCGAAGGCTGCAGCGCGAGAGCGCGGCGAGAGGCCACCGGCAGGTTGCGCGCGACGGTGCGCGAGGCCGCGGGGCGGATGAGGAAGAGCTGCGAACGAGCGTGGATGGACATGGCGAGGAGGCGAATTCGACACTGGTGGAGCGTGCAGCGCGACGACGTGGGGTGAGAGGCCTTCGCGCGTCGATGCAGCAGCCTCCCGCACGCGCTGGCACTGCGTCTTCTAAATCTCCAGCTGTTGGATGTCGCGGGACTCTGGGTTCTGAGGAGCCAACCAACGTGGCGCGAGCAGCTCCGACCTCCGAAGAGTCAGAGTGATGGTCAGACGTGCCTTTCGCAGTGAGGGATTTGACAGGTACGACCATCATTCAGGCATCGCAGTTGCCGTTTCAAGGTGCGATTACGTGCAGAAGATACGGAAGGCGGTGATATAGAGTCGGACAATCTGATATGAAGTAGTATATACGAAAACAAGGTATGTTGTTATATATTCCACGAGACGGTGGATGAAGTTTAAGTAGCCTTACTGAGCGGCGTCCTGGTGGGCGGTCTCAAACGCCTCGTCGACCTGCTCGGCGATGATGCGCGCGACGTACGTGTCGCCGACGACGTTGCAGGCCGTGTTGACGCGGTCCAAGTACCAGTAGACGGCCACGAGGAACGAGTAGGAGGCCGGCATGTCAAAGTTGGGGAAGATCGTGGACCAGATCGAGTAGACCATGACGAGCCCGCCGTTCGGAATGGGCGCGACGCCCACGGAGCTCAGCAGCGACACGAGCACGATCAGCACGAGCTGTACCCAGCCGAGCTCAATGTCGGCCTTGGCCGTGGTCGCGAGGAAGACCATGGCGTTCGGGAAGAGCATGGCCGTGCCGTTCATGTGGACGCTCGAGCCGATGGTCACGACGAAGCGCAGCAGGCCACGCGAGACCTCACGCGTCGACTCGACGCAACGCAGCGTGATGGGCAGCGTCGCGATGGACGACGCGCTGCCGAAGGCAAAGTACACACACGGCAGCATCTGCCGCATGTACTTGAACGGGTTGCGGCGAGTCGTGAGCCAAATTACGACTGGGTAGAAGATGCCTTCAAAGACCACAACTGTGAAGAAGTTGCAGAGCACGAGCACGCCGACGTGGTTGACGGCATCGGCAAGCGAGTCTTGGCTTGATAAGGAGCCAGCAATGAGTGACAGCACTGCCAGCGGACTCCAGTCGATCATCTTGGAGATGACGAAGAAGAAGATCCTGTTCATTTGATTGAGCAACTCCAGCAGCGGGCTGCTCTGCTGCGAGCTAGTGCGCATAGCCGCGGCTCCAAAGGCAATCGAGAACATGATCACGCTCAACAAAACGCCGTCCTCAAAACTCTTGATGATGTTCTTGGGGAAGATGGACTCGAGAATCTGCGTGAACTGCTGCGCGATACTGACCTTGGTCACTGGCCCGGACGAGAGCAGCGCGCCGGTGAGATCGATGATCTCAAAGCGGGTCTTGTCACTCATGCTCTTGGACGTACACTGCAGTGTCGTGTCGTTGGTCGGCGTAAGGTACATCCCCGGCGCGCACAACACATGTATGAAGCCGCGGGCTTTCTCTGGCGGCGGGAACTGGCCGTGCGGGTGGAGATGGCGCAGACCCATGGCAATCGCAAGCGAGAGTATCGATGCGACACCCGAGAAGAGCAGGAAGAAGAAAGCCGTGCGGGATCCTACGGCTGAGACCTTTCCCAGCAGCACGATGTTGGCGACGCCCGTCGAGAGGCTGCAGAACACCATCGGGATGACGAAGCACTTGAGCAGGCGCAGGAAAATCTTTCCTGGCAGGTTCACGAGGTCGCTCACACCGTCCGAGACACGCACTTGCGACAGAACGATGCCCAACGCCGTGCCGACGACAACGGCAATACCGATCTGCGGGTTCGTACGCCGAAGCCACGCGCATCGCGACGCGCTGCTGTCGTCCGGGTACATGATCGGCGCGTCATGCTCCGGGTACTGAAGGAACCGCGACGGCGTACCGGGTTTGCTTAGCTTGCGCGGGTAGCGCTGCTGCTGGTAGTAGATGTCTGGCGAAGCGATCGAGTCGAGTGGCGTGAGTGGGTCGTCCGAGCCGTAATGACGACGGTGCTCAGCCTCATCCAGCAGCACGACGCCGCCCTTGCCGGCGGTCCGCTGCGCTTCCATCGCTGCTTCTTAGATGCTACGGCTACAGCGCCCAACGGCCTCCAAGCCAATAACGGACGCGGAGGTTTCGCGCAATTCGCGTGGCGGATTATAGCTCTTCAGCAGCTAAGTTTGCCTCGGAAACCTGTGACATGTGACGCACCATCACCTCTTCTTCTCGCGCGGCGCCAATTCTCAAGTGGCACTGGCCCGCTTCCCTCGGACCGAAGTGCTTCGATCGGACGGATCCTTCTGGAAGCAGCACGCGGCGGCTGATTACGATCCGACAGGCGCGAAATCCGACGTGTAGCCATCCACGATCACTCGAAACTGCGACATGTGCATTGCCAACACTGTTGAAAACAGAGATTTCAACCGTTCAATACAAAATTCGAGCCGACTGAGGGGACGTATCTAACAGGTGATTAAAAACAGATCCGACCAAAAGACTCAACGCGACTGATCTCAGCTCGTGCCTCACCTCATCCACCGTCACACCATCCACGCCCTCTCGTGCTCAACGACGGCAGATTATGGAGGCCCTCGCGAAGGAATCGGGCGCCGACTGGGCTTCTCCACTTCGCAATCCGCGCTCGCCACGGCACCTCCGATGCCCTGCTACCTCACGTCATGCGACGCCACCGAGGAGGCCACGCGCTTCGGCGCCTCGCTCGTCGGCCTCTACGCCTACCACTTCCTCTGGGACAAGCTCCTGATCACGCCCATCGCCAACTGGTTCGTTAAGAACCACTACATCACCAAGGACAAGCGC